>CM060952.1:42411992-42481170 GCA_030765055.1 Mantis religiosa
GGTGAGGGAGGGAGATAAAATTACATGTTTAAAAGCATTCATTTGGGTTCCTCTCGTATTTTCAGAATACGCCGCATTTGAGTATGAAGATAAATTTCGTTTCGTCCGTGATTTCGAAAATGTATGTTGGTTTGAATTTTCAATTTTCTTCCTTCAGTTTTTAAAGATTTGAAGTCTTAGAATCTCTCTTTTATTGTTGTTGTAATTTACGCCTCCAACGTTAAGTCTATATCGTACGATGAATGGGTGAAATGATGCTCAAATGAGCCCAGGGTCCATAGAGCATTGAGTTACCCGGCTTTTGTCTTTCGGATAAGGGAAAAAACTGGAAAAAAACCTGATCCAGGTAACTCACCCCAACCGAGATTGGAACTCACGAACTCTTGGACGTGAAGCAGACACGTTACCATCTACACTACTGAGGCGGGCGTAATTGAATTGTTTGCTGTGAAGTCTTGGAAATATGCATTTTCACTTGTTTTTAAAGTCCGATTATCAAAGTGGTTTCCTTTATTCATTTTGTACTTCAAACAAATTGCGTAGTGAAACAGTTCTGCCATCAACATGAAGTAAACAGTGAAGTATGGTTTCATAAAGAGTATGAACCATAACCACAACGTATAGTTAGTAGGGACTCTGAGATCATTTCCATTTCGGAGATCGTGGTTTACAAAGAGCGAATTTTTTGGTGCACGCCGAACTCCTGTAGAAAATTAGAATCCTGAAGCAGTCAATTAAAGGGTGAGTGGAAATGAGAAGGGAAGAATCTGTACGGGCAGAAAATTCAGGGATGTAACTATGCTTCCAGAATATGCATAGCGAACCCGGTTACCCCAAACATACCTTGGAATTCTACACCAAGTCTTCCCAAATGCGGGCAACAGACAGTACAGCCTGAGCTATTAAAGTTTATGGTGGAGTTCATTAGATATCTTCATCTCTCTAGCTGATGCGTGGTTAAAAAAAGTGAAAAATAGGGTCACCTTTGACAGAAATATTGACTGTTAAGAAAATTGTTTTATATAAAAAATGAACAAGATTAAATTTGTACAAAACAATGGCAGTCCCTGCACTACTTTATAGTGGTGAGTCTTGGGTACTCGCGAAGAAAATGAAAAGCCAAATTCAAGGTGCAGAGATGAACTTTTTAAGGAAAACAAAGGGATGCACAAGGTTTGATAGAATAAGGAATGAAGACATAAGAAAGGAAATCAACGTAGACTCGATAAGTAGGAAAATTAATATATATAAACGAATGGATGCTGCATATACAAAGAATGTCCTAAACGAGACTGCCTAAGATTGCATTCCAATATCAGCCACAAGGAAAGAGAGATGTTGGTAGACCTAAAAAGAGATGGAAGGAGCAATTATTGTAAGACGGAACGGGCACTCTGCCATGCCGTGAAGTGAAGAAGAAGAAGAAGAAGAAGAAGAAGAAGAAGAAGAAGAAGAAGAAGAAGAAGAAGAAGAAGAAGAAGAAGAAGAAGAAGAAGAAGAAGAAGAAGAAGAAGAAGAAGAAGAAGAAGAAGAAGAAGAAGAAGAAGAAGAAGAAGAAGAAGAAGAAGAAGAAGAAGAAGAAGAAGAAGAAGAAGAAGAAGAAGAAGAAGAAGATAAAAATGAAAGGACGATAAATAATTACAACAAATAATTTTCATCTAATTAATTCAATGCATAGTGTGATAAATGCAAATCAACTTTGTCATTAAGGATACTCATCTGCGAAAATTGTTCAAAAATTGCAAAAAAAAAAAAAAAAAATGCCTGATTGGAGAAATATGTATACGCAAATTCCTATTATTTTTAATTCCTGCAACGCTCTAAAAATTGTGACATATGGATATATAAGTGGGATATTTTAAGTGGGCACAATGTTTTATATTACATCTTTTGGTGATTTTCTCGTGTTTTCAATTTTCAGCGCCTTTCAGAATATAAATTGCTCCACACGATGCAGCTTTCAAGTTAGAAAACTGTTTTGCTTGGACAAAAACAGTACAAAAGGAAATAGATGAGATGATAAATTGAATTGAATTGAAAGATTCAATGCCGCATCGGAATTTGAAACACGTATCTCCTTGTTTCCGTCCAGTCGCTCTAACGCATTGAGCTACCATGACCAACTTGCCGTCATGACATTGATTTCTCCATTTGACTCATATATTTCCCCTGTAAACAACTAGCGGCTCTCGCAACATGAACAATTCAATGCCACGGCCGGGATTTCAACTACGGATCCCTAGTTTCCGTCCAGTCGCTCTAACCCATTGAGCTACCATGACCAAATTGCCATCATGGCATTAATTTCTCCATTTGACTCATATTTCCCCTGTAGACCACTAGGGGCTCTCGCATCCGAGATACACCATTTGTGGTGACTTACTATGCTAAGTATTTGAGTCCCAGGCTATATCATTTAACTCTTATTATTTTAGTTAATTGATGGAAATTAATCATTTCGTTACACTAGCCGTATATAGGGTAAGGTTTTTGATACATAGAGTCAACATGAAAAATTCAGTGTCACGGCAGGGATTTGAACCACGCATCTCATGATTTCCGTCTAGTCCCTCTAACCCACTGAGCTACCATGGCCAACTTGCCGTCATGACATTAAATTCTCCATTTGACGCGCGTATTTTCTCGGTAAACCACTAGGGATTCTCGCATCCCACATACACCGTTTGTGGCGACTTAATATTGTAAGTGATGAGATGATTTTTTATATCACCAGTGTCTCTGCAGTTAAATAACAAGGCACATTATTTCACAAGAAAATATTAAAAGTTAATAAAAGGAGAATTGAACAATTTTTTCTCCTAAACCAAGGGTCAGATTAAAATTTCATCTCATCAATTTACTAATAATATACTTATGAGTATAACCGTAAAGTATTATTTTTCTGAAACTAAAATTACATCATGTGTAACAGTTTAATTAAATGACAATAAGGCTCTATAAATATAATAATATCAGGAGAACTATTTTGGACAAAAGTCTGAAATTGGTCTGAGAAATATTGTTTACAAAATACTTGAATGTTGAAGTTTCAGGTCAATCCAAGCAAAATTGTAGATTTCAGGATTTTCACAGACGGGTATCATTAAATAAGGAGTTAATACCTAATATGTGTTTCAAATGGAAAGATGTTTGTCCTTGAGCGCTACTAGGTGAGCAACCAATCGGAGTCCTGCAGTGTTGTCGTATTGCATTCCCGCTAAGTGGTGTATGACGAGCGGCAAACTAATCAATCTCTAATAAATACTATTCGCGCTGAGATAAAAATTCACATTTTGCAAAAACTGATCCATCAGGAAGGAGAGAGTAATGTATTTAACATAACTGTAAAATCCCCATACTTTTAGCTCATATACTTTTTCTAATACAAATAAATAAAGTAGATACCATTATTTTACAACTCTAATGAATATCATTACTGGTTGGCATGTATGCGTGAACGTATATTTGAATGTTTCAGAACTGAAACTTAAACATCTGACATGACGTGATAAAAGAAATATGTACTTTGAATAAGCCAAGTTGTTTGTTGAAGTCTGTTTAGTTAACGCGTGTGCAGTTCGGCCGGCCCCTTTTGCGACTCCTTATAATCGTTTTCAACAGAAGTCCTCCTTCTTCCATTCCTTTCTGCAAGGTTGCCACCTTTCTCGATACGTCATGGGTATCGTACGAGGTTTCGTCTAAATAAATTATCTTATGTCCATTACTGCGAAACTTCCTTACTTTTGAGAAATATATATATATATATATATATATATATATATATATATATATATATATATATATATATATATATATATATCGCCATATATATCGCCAAGCTACAATTCTACTGCGCTCCAAAATAACCCTTATCGTATTCAAAGTGCGGTATTTGAAACCCAGCTCCAATGCATCTAAGGTGGGCGCTCTCCCTTTTGCACAGGATCTATAAATTTCTCGGCGAATTAAATCGCATGTAAAATTATAGAAATTTTAGAGAAACGTTTCCTTTTGTTTTCACACTTGATCGGCGTCTTTGGTATTCCTTTCGTCACAATTTTTATTACTGTGTGTCTGTGAATACCCAGAATTTATCAGGTTCATTGCATGAACCCTTACCAAGATTATTTTTCAGCACATATTTTTCAGCGCTTGAATTTGCTTAGAAAGAGTTCTCGTTATAGCTTTCTTTTTTTAAGCTTCTCCAGTAACAACCCGGCCCAGCAACACTTTCCAATTCATTCACACTATTGTCTTCACATTGATTATTTTCACTTGACTGAAAGTTATCTACTACTTCATTTGCATTTACCACTGCATTTCGCTCCCACGAGCTCCACGTAGTGTCACACAAAGAATTTCTGCACGTAATGAAACAGATCAACTGGAAGTTCCAACTTTGGCAACTGATACTCCACGTGGAGTAAACATGCGACTGTAATTTGCAGAAACTCAGGCTTGCTATTGATCCTCAACGACAGTGTTCCATTTATTAAGTGTGGAGATAGATTTATGACGGTCATTAGTGGGCGTAGAGTCCGTTTCCTTTGTGACGTATCTGCACTCGCGTTGATTAATGAGAGGAAATGATACACTTCTTGCTAGTCTGGTAGAACGTGTCTGGTCACATATCTTTGTTTATGAATGGTTCGGAATCTCTATTTACTCTAGAGAGTTCGAAGCAGTATTATTAAGTTACTCTTCCATAAAATAGTGCATCAGCTGGATCAGTCAGGCGCAATCCACCTTCCACTCTTACTACTGCTAGAAATATCCAATAGAGTTAATGTGGACTTAAATTATGTTGCAAACAGAAATAATATTCTTAAACTGATTGACTTGGAACGACTTATTCACGAAGAAATTGACAAGCATACAACAAGACTGGGAAAACTACTGAGACGTCTGATAAACTACAAGAAGATGACTTTTGGAAAGAAATAGCACGTAACGAAATTTTGGAACCTATCATCATAAATTTGCAGTACTCAGACGTTGAAGACATTGACAATGAGGAATTATTTCTTAACGTAATAGCATAAAAGCTATACGGATGTACCGCTGATATTTTCGTTGGATTAGAAAAATAAGTAATTCGTAAACTATAATTCACTTTAAACTAAATATTTAAAACATTTGGGTAATATACGACTATTATTATTGCTATTGTGATATAAACAACTGCATTATTATAAAACTTTGGAAAATTTAGGTTGTGTTCTCTTACTTCTAGCGCAAAGATATGGAGAGAGCAGGCTTGGCTACGTAAAAGGCACAGTTTGGGGGGAGGGGCTGAAGTAGTAATTAGAAAAATGTTGTCAGTAAAAGGAGGAGAGAACAGGAGAAATATAGGAATTTATTTAGGGAAAGTTAAAGAGAGATGGCTAAGAACAATTAAGAGAAAAATGTAGAGTGGGATAGGTGAAATGGCAAAAAGTGTAAAAAGGAGCAGAGGGCCTCCAATACACAAAAACCTAGGGTTAGGCGTATGGGGACTGAATTACTATTCTATGGTGGGCAACATGATAACCATAGGATTTTCAGGATTTAGGAATATATGGCATATTTCAGTATGGATTTTATAATTGTAATATTGATTTTGTATTTCCATTTGTTGATGTAAAAGGAAATAAATTACTATTACTATTACTACTTCCAGCGCCACGAACACTCGAAGTGTGCGAGAGAGAGGGGGGGGGGGGTAGTATAAGAATAGTGGCAACATTTGATGCTCTAGCACATCTGATTCGCTACAGGCAAGAACTCTTCCCATTTGAAACACATAATAGTCAAATTCCCAGTTTAGGATAGGCAATTAGTATAAATCAGCATAGCTATGTTAGCTGGCGTCTCCGTGAAAGCAAATTAATAATAAAACCATTATTTTAGGACGTACCCGGAATTCAGTTGCATTCAGAAGCCAAGGGTCCATGAAATCACGTAGAGAAATTTCTAAAAACAATAAGGAAAAATGGTTTTAGGAAGTCACAGAGTAAATATAATGATGCTGATGATGATGTTAAATTTGAAGTTGCTCTTTCCTAAATTACTGACCCTAAAGATCTTCTGATTTCCCTTCCATTTTCATACGAATGTTTTCTGTTGAAAGACAAGCATTCAGCTGTTTTATAAAGCATCGGTATGGATTGCTGTGTAAATAACAGGATTATAGCAGACTCAAGTAAAATGTTGGTTTAATTTTCCTAAATCTCCAATTAACTCCATGCACAGTGCCCCATACATCACTTTTGCACCGCATTGGTCCAGTAAATAGAGAAAAGCTGCACAGGATTTTCGGAAACCTCTGTAATACAGCCATACCCACCAATCAACAAATGTAGAAGCGGGAGTGATTAAACGAAACCGCATCGCGCTTTAGAAACCGTATGGCATGGGGTAGGATTATTTTTATTCTCGAAAAAAAAAAGCAGTTCATATATGGTGTATGCGCTTATGAGTTGGATCAAAGCCGTTGACAAAGCTTACCAACCCCACAAAAAAGTCATACGCTAGCTCAGATCCGGCCTGGCGTTTGTTTTAATGATCCTTGTCAAAATTAGATTGAAACACACAAGTGATATTGCAATACCAAAGCTTTGTGCAGGGTATAATTATGTTTCAAGCAATCTGGGGGCTACACGATTTCCCGGCCCTCTAATACAATTACGATTTTTGCGGACGCTACGCTTATCGTCCAAGAGAGACTATTTCCATGCAATGGGTCAATTTACGTTATGTAAAACAGACCGTATCATTTAGAGGCAGAGAGAATTGTAGAAAATTTCTACTGGGTAATTCCGAAAAGACGAGCTTGTAGCACAAGTTGGTATCTGATTTTAACGAGAAGAGGGCAGATATTATCTTATTAAAGCATTATCCCGCTTTAGATGTAGCTTTGGAGTTTAACTGTGTAATTTTTTTTTTAATACGAGGGTGCGTCAAATGGGAACCTTAAATTTGTAATAACAAATCTAAATTTCGCGCCGTTATGCTCTAAGTTGGTAAGTGTGCTACAAACCGCGTGCAGAATGGCCTATAGGTGGCAGCATAGGGGAGATGCACACATACCGTCGCAATATTAGTATAAAGATGGCCGCCACACTTGCGACTTGCACCAGGGAAGAACAGCGTTCCGTTATTCGGTTTTTTGCATAGGGAAGGTGTGAAACCTATTGAAATTCATCGACAAATGAAGGTTCCATACATACGGTGATGCATGTTTGTTACAGCAGCAAGTCCATGAATGGAGTAGGAAATTCGCAAATGGTGTGACCAGTGGAACATGCTCCACGTCCAGGTCAGGCACAACGAGTTGTGACTCCACAGTACATTGCAGCAGTTGAAGCCATAGTAAAGGAAAACCACCGAGTGACACTGGATGACATTGCAGCATGTTTACAGATTACTCATGGGTCAGAAGAATGCCACGCGGTGCATGATTGTTTCTACGGACTCCAAAAGAATTTTTTTCTAAAGGCATTTATGCATTGGAGGACTTGCATTGAACGTGGGGAGATTATGCTGAAAAGCGATACAGCTCTGTATCACTTTTGCACAATAAATAATATTTAAAAACTATATAAGGTTTTCACTGGACTCACCCTCGTGAGTCTGTATGTATGTATTTTCTTCTTTATTGATAACAATCAGCATGCCCCACTACAAAGTAGTATTACATGCATTACATTAAATTTTTCAAGAGTTGATTTTACAAATTGTACATATTTACATTTTAACATTACATTACATCTTTCAGCAGTTGATTTCACAAATTATACATATTTACATATCTTTACAAGTTAATTGAATTTATGTATTTACAAAAGGCTCTTAATTGATGTTTTACAAGATTCTCGTTGGCTACTGGTCACTTGCTTCCATTTGTATTTACATCTTGTATTAGCTTGGCTCTTTGTTGACTTTTGTCTACACATTCGTATATATATATATACATATATATTGTAATTTTACGTCCTCCAACGTTAAGTCATATCAGACGGGAATTAAATGGGTGAAATGATGCTCAATGTGTCCAGGGTCCACGGAGCTTAGAGATACCTGACATTCGTCTTGAAGGATAAGGGAAAACCCCGGAAAAAACTTATCCAGTTAACTCACCCTGACCGAGATTCAAACTCGGGACCTCTTGAACGTGTACACATTCGTATAGGTGAGTAGGTGGGTAGGTGGGTGGGTATGTGGGTGGGTGGGTGAGTGGGTAGGTGGGTAGGTGGGTAGGTAGTTAGGTAGGTAGGTGGGGTAGGTAAGGTGGGGTGGGTGGAAATGTGTAGTGTTTAACGCCCACTTTTACTACATACGGCACCGCAGGCGATGACACGGATGATACATGAGATGAAGATGGAGCACCGTTGGAATGAGATGGCGGGGGAAACCGGAGATCCCGGAGAAAACCCGTCCCAGCGCAATGTTGTCCACCACAAATCTCACTTTGCGGTCACCTGGGATCGAACCCGGGCCGCCTTGGTGAGAGCCAAGCGGTCTAACCACTCAGCCACGGCGCGGCCAGAGGGGGTGGGGGCAGAGGTAGGTAAGGTGGGGTGGATGGGGTGGGTGGGGTGGGGTAGGTAAGGTGGGATGGATGGGGTAGGTAAGGTGGGGTGGGTGGGTAGGTAGGTATTTAGGTAGGTAGGTGGGTGGGTGGGCAGGTAGGTAGGTAGGTATGTATGCATGTATGCATGTATGTATGTATGTATGTATGTATGTATGTATGTATGTATGTATGTATGTATGTATGTATGTATGTATGTATGTATGTATGTATGTATGTATGTATGTATGTATGTATGTATGTATGTATGTATGTATGTATGTATGTATGTATGTATGTATGTATGTATGTATGTATGTATGTATGTATGTTTGTATGTATGTATCTTCTCCAACGTTGCCATGTACTACGATGAATGAAATTGATGAAATAATGCTGTCCAGGGTCAGTAGAGCTTAGGATTACTCAACATACGAAAAGCTCCTAATGACCACCAATGCAAAGTAAGTCGTGGAAAGGAATGTGCCACCCTTACTCAGTGGGACAAGGACGTGAATGTGTAAGAGAGAGAAGGCATGCTACACAATGAGCAGATCCGATATAAATGCTTCCTATTCACTGTGTACAATAAAACCGAGAAGATTCATTCACACAAGTAGAAGCCGTCAGAATGTTTTTGAATGCTCTGTGTCTGAACTGAAATGGGGTGTCATAAATTACCAACGGAGGGTCTCAGACCCCGGAGACTTTCTTTCCTGTGGTATGCTGGAGGTAACTCACCATAAGCGAGATCTCTTGAATGTAAGGCGGGTACACTAACAGCACACCACAGAGACGGGCATTTTCGAAACAAACACATAAATATGTGGACAGGTAGAATCAGGCTGAAAAATGCAAGTATTAGAACCACGGATCTTCTGGTCTCCGTCCAGTCGCTCTAACCAATTGAGCTATTATGGCCAACATGGTGACATAACATTAAATTCTCCAACTGACTCGTGTTTTCCCCGGTAAACTACTGAAGGGTCACTACTACGGTGGACATGATTAAATTCGCTATACCGTCGTTTCACAGTGGCAAAGGACGGAGCTTCGTCGCCAATTGTGGAACTCAGTAGATCGATACACTCTCGTTATGATAATCCACGTCTAAAGTCGTAATAAATCATTGCACGAATATTTTGCCAAGCTAATTCCATGTTTTTGTTGATACACAATTTTGAAATTAATGTAAACAAAATAAATGAACCAAAAACAAATGAAACAAAAAAATGAAAGTAAATCATGCTATGCGCGGAAATTGAAGCTAGAGACTTTCTCCGCATAATAAAGGAACTCCATAAAACGCGGAAAGTTTATTATTTAGAGGAGACCTGGGTTAACGAGGGACACACGACAAGCAAGGTATGGACTGACACCACAGTGAAAAAAAAAAAAAAAAAAAAAAAAAAAAAGACATGCATTTCGATCTGGTTTAAGTGCGAGATTTAGAAATCCTACGGCGAGGTCCAGGAAGGCGCCTTCATGACTGTGGTTTCGTTGGATGTCGAGAAGGCTTTCTCTACGACATGACATGCCGGGCTCCTTTATAAATTGATCCAACTGGGGCGCCCAACACAAATTATCAACATTCTAAACAGCTTCTTGGGACACCGCACATTTAAGGTTACAGTTGCGGGGGAAACACCAACACTTAGACCAGTGAGAGGCAGAGTCCCCGAAGGCTCTGTTCTATCTCCCACACTATTCAATGTCTTTATGGCAGATTTCCCCACAGAGTCACAAGTCGTAATGGCAAAATACGCTGACGACGTGCTTCTGTTCTGCAAAGACAAACACATCCGTCTCACACAACAGTAGTGTCGGCGTTGGCGGATGTACGTAAATCCGGACAAAAGCCACGCCATACTTTTTACAAAGTGCCAGATTACCGCAGACTGCCCCAACTTCAGCTTCCGAGGACGAAGGATAGAGTGGACTAACTCTGTCCGGTACCTAGGAGTTACATTGGATAGAGGCCTAACCTTTCGCCAGCACATCAGGGACCAAGCGGCAAGGGTACAAGTAGCAATTGCTTCCCTGTATCCAATGCTGGGGTCAAGCTCGAAGCCGGTTCGCTTGAGCTTATACCTCTTCCGAGCGCTGGTAATTCCTGTAATGCTTTATACCTGCGAGATCTGGGGCATGGCCGCAGATAGCTGGTTGGCATGGCTCCAACGTGCACAGAATAGAGGACTACGGTCTATCAATTCTGTGGGTTGCTACTTTCCCACCAGGTTGCTTCATGAAGCCTCGGGTCTTCCATACGTGGAGGATGAAATCAGGCGCAGGGCATCAAAATTATACGGCAAATTGCCAAATCATAGAAGCGCCCTTGTCAGATCTTTGGGAGATTATGACCCCACTAGACGCCGCTCTAGAGTACATCGGGTACCCCGCATGGCTTGCGGGCACCCAAGATAACCCAGGAGCTAATCCTATCAGCAGATCTAACTAAGCTCCAAATGATTCTCCAAAGTTGTTTGGCATCTAAATTTTTCAGAAATCTTAAACTAAACAAAAACACCAGGGTGCTATTCATTAAATCCTGTCCTTTCAACCCGAAGGTACAACACTGTAACCTTATAAAATAACACAAACCTAAAAACCTACATTTCACCCTTCGAAATCCCAAATTCAATACCTTACCTGCGGTAAACCGCTTAACGGGTGGGCACGCAGGAAGAGGCTTCTGGATAAATACAAGCCAGCCAGCACAACGAGCACGAGGGGTAAGCGTCTTATAGTATTGCACATAGGAAGTGATGACGGCTTTTTTCGAGGGTGGCGAGCTTGTGTTCGTCTCCAAAACAACGGGAGACTATCATAAAGAAATGAATGGTGACGTTTTCAAATCTTGGTTTGGAAAAATTCCCCACAAATTACACCCGAATAGCGTTATTGTGATGGACAATGCCCCCTACCACAGTTGAGGTTAAAACGGATACCAAACAATTCTTGGAAAAAAGTGACATCATAACATGGCTACAAAGTCAAAATATAGTTATCCAGAAAGGTCATGTTAAGGCGAAAGTGCTGGCAATGGTCAAGTCTCGTGCTAAAGATTACGAAAAGTACGTAAGTAGCAGTTAATTTTCATGGATACTAATAGGGTGTTGCGTGATACTTAGGTCGAAAACTGTGCCTTAAGTGTCCAACATTTATATTAATATTATACTTAACGTAGCGATTAAGCGGTAGGCTTGAATAAACACGTGTTTTTTGTGTTGAAAATGCATATTCATATTATTAATACATATTGATATACTTAACGAAGCGATTAAGCTGTTGGCTTGAATAAATACGTGTTTTTTGTGTTGAAAATGCATATTCATATTATTAATACATATTGATATACTTAACGAAGCGATTAACCTGTTGGCTTGAATAAATACGTGTTTTTTGTGTTGAAAATGCACATTCATATTATTAAAACATATTAGCATTATACTTAACGAAGCGATTAAGCTGTTGGCTTGAATAAATACGTGTTTTGTGTTGAAAATGCATATTCATATTATTAATATATATTAATATTATACTTAACAAAGCAATTAAGCGGTTGGCTTGTATAAATACGCGTTTTTGTGTTGAAAATGCATATTCATATTATCAATTTATATATTAATATCACACTTAACGAAACGATTAAGCGGTTGGCTTGTATAAATACGTGTTTTTTGTGTTGAAAATGCATATTCATATTATTAATATTATACTTAACGAAGCGATAAGCGGTTGGCTTGTGTAAGTGTTTTTTGAGTTGAAAATGCATATTCATATTATTAATACATATTAATGTTATACTTAACGAAGCGATTAAGTGGGGACGTACGAGAAAATGTTCAAAAAATCTATTTTTTATTGTTTTGTAAAATAGTATATAGTGTTAGCTATCAAACACCAAAATATTATGACTGTACGTGGTCTGTATGTACCTTTAAAAATTTAAATGCCCTAGTGTTGCATAGTAGCATAGTAGCAACACATAGTCTTCCATCAGCTGTCTTGGAATCTATAAAGCCCATCTACCAATTCTTAGCACACCCAGACTTGTTAAAAAAAATGTCTCCATGGAAAGACAAAACCAAAATGAAAGCCTCAACAGTCTGATATGTAAAAGGCGTCCCAAAGCATCATTTGTGTCTTCCATAGTGGTGAAAATTGCTACATTTGATGCTGCAATAGTCTATATTGATGGGAATGTTGGCAGAAAGAAAGTTATGCATCAGTTAGGATATCAACCTGGTGTGTTTACGGAAACAATTTTGCAGAGTATCGACAGCATTCACATCGCTGGTGCAGAAAGAGTTATGGAACTAATGCAGAAAGAAGCAAGACAGAAGAGGAATTTAAAAAGAAGGGCTGAGGAAGATTAGAATGTGGATACAGACTATGGATATGGGAAGTTCTGACTTAAAATTTAAAGGGAAAGTGAATAATACTTATTGTATTTTTAATTGCCTTTCCCCGTAACTTGCATTTTCTACAACTACAGCCCATTTTTCTTTCAAACTACTTATTCTACAGTGATGCAATTTAGCAAACAGCTTTCTTATGCCACAATGAACATTTTGTTGGTTCTAGAATTTAAAATTAAGCTCCAGATGGAATGTGATGATACAAAATATATGAAATTATTTTAATTTTTAAAGGATGCATATGGTTAGCATTTTTTTAAATTCTATACAGCTTCACTAAGAAATCTAAATCCAACAAAATCATTTTAAGTGTGTTTTAAAATAACATACCAAGTTTCAGAAATTTGAATTTTGAAGAAAAAAAATTGGGCTTAAGTTTGTAAATATCTCTATATATAGAAAAAAATATGTAGCGTTAGTTATAAACAATGGAAAATTATGAAAAAATTGTGTATATTAACTGTATTATCTTAAATAAGTATACTGAGTTTTACTTCTCTAACTTGAAAACTTTGGATGTTATGGCTATTTATGTAAGACCCTGAATATTTGCATACGTCCCCCATTAAGCTGTTGGCTTGTATAAATACATGTTTTTTGTGTTGAAAATTCATATTCATATTATTAATACATATTAATATTGTGACTTTGTGGGTTCGTGAAATGAAAAGTCCAATTGCACCACTCAAAACTGTTCTTTATTTCCACCGACTTACAGTTAAACTCTTGCCAATTACACAGAATTACTCAATGCACACAATTACGATTCACCAGTTCCTCCGTTACAATTTCACTTGCACTCGTAATTACGTACAATCCTCCGATGCACTCACACAGTCTTCTCGTCGTACACTAGCACTGCATTCTTACACCAAGAACTCTGACTCCCTCCTCTTGCCCGACGTGTTGCTTATATAGGGTCAGCGAGCCGATCTGGAATGTTCTAGATTAGATGAAATATCCCGTAAGTTCGAGAACCTAGGAGAAGGGTAAAGAGACGGCTCAGGGGCCCGCAGTCCCTCCCCTAACCATCCCTTCAGTTAGTGACAGGAGACAAATGAGTGGGTGTGGCATGGCCTCCGGTCCCTTCTCAGCTGTCGTTTGTTGTGCTTCCCGATAATTGGGTGACAATATTATACTTAACGAAGAGGTGACAGTACTGTCATTCCGAACGCACGTGGTCGCGGAGTGATACGGTACTTCATTCTCTCGTTGGACATAGTATACAACATTTAGGGTTGCCAAGGAACAAATTACAAATAATGTCCATCGTAATATGAGCATTTCTTTTATGAAAGCCAAGTTTATGACATTTATAAGGAAAGGATTAGGACAAAAATTGTTGTAAATAATCGCTACATTTGACCTACAATACTAAAAGGGGCAACTTCTGCAAAACTCACAGACAAACATGCAGGCAGTGTACAAACTATACTCATTATTATAAATAAACGTAATAAGAGGAGGGCCATTCGTCCAGCGAGATTGCCTGTTTCATGCATTTACATAAGAGCAGTGCACGGATTTGTTCTTTGTAACACACTGATCCCCAACATTATAGCACGAGTTGAGTTAGGAGTTTGGGGAGAAATAAAATTTCACTGCATATGGTTCTCCTTATTATATGGGGCTTAAGAAACGCAGCGGGAGGTGTAATTCGTGCGCCCCCATTCCATGCAAGGTGTACATACAGCTTGCCTTCACTTTATGGTTATTATACCCAGTTTTAAATTTTCAGCGAGGTTCTGGTGGTAGGAACAAAGACTTTTTAACTACTAAAATAAAATACGAGAGGCAGCTGTTTTCGCTGTAAAATTGCGTCAATGGCGTGTTTTACACTTGCGAAATTTCAAATGCTCCTACATCCGTTACCAAATTACCTCTTTATGAACACTGTACTCTGCTAATACAAACGTATTATGATCTGCACTTGCAGAAAATTAGTGAAAAGGGTCTGCTGTCTAACTGTAAAAGGAAAATAGAGAAGCAATCGTTAACTTTGCTATAAAGACTCCCATTGTGAATTGAGTTCTGCTTTAGAGGTGAGAAAACATAATAATGCAAAATGAACTGTCAAGCCAAGAAGCAACAATAACCGTAAGGCTCATTAATTACCTTATCCATTAATTGCTTTATTTGTTTATTCATTAAAATTATTAGACAGCATATAAACTATTACTATTTCTATGTGTTTAATTACCACATACAGGTTGTACAAACATGATTATCGGAGTTTTGACTGTTTATAATATTTATTGTATTCAACTTACAGTTATAAATATGTCAAATGGAAAAGCAACTCAAAGTTTCACAAAGAACTTGTTCAACGTGACTACCCTTTGTCATACGGCACACATCAAGTCTATAGCCGAGTTCTACCCAAACGTTGATAAGTGTGTATTCAGTAATTGTAGCAATCGCTGCTTCAATCCGGTTTCTTAATTCAGACGTCAGCTGGTAGCGGAGGCACGTACACGCGATCCTTGATGAAGCCCCAAAGGTAAAAATCGCATGGCGTTAGGTCAGGAGGACGTGGAGGCCAACCATAGCAAGCCCTGTCATTGGGGCCCTTGCGGCCTATCCAGCGCTCGGGTACAGTGACGTTCAATCAACTTCGTTATGCCAGCGAGGTGGCGCACCATCCCGCTGGAAACTGAAGTACAGTGGTTCATTTTATTCCAAATGAGGGAAGAATCATTGCTCTAGTGTCTCAAGGTAAGTGGTGCCAGTTACAGTAGGTTCACCAAAAAGGAAAGGGCCATAAACATTCCGCCGGGATATGGCACAAAAACATTCACTTTAGGGGAATCTCGTTGCATTTGTACCATCTCGTGAGGATTTTCTGAGCCCAGATGCGCACATTATGTGTGTTAATATGTCCACTAATGTGAAAGGTCGATTCATTACTGAAGAAAACACGATCCATAAAATAGTCATCGTCCTGAAACAACATGTGTTTTGCGAAGTTGGCACGTAATCCGAGGTCTGTCGGCTTTAGAGCCTGTAATAACTGTAAACGGCAAGGACGTAGCCGTAAGCGTTTTCTTACAACTTTCCAAACAGTCGACACAGGAACTTGTAATTCACGACTAGCCTTCCGGACTGATTTCTTTGGGCTACGAGTGAACGACTCTCTCACTCGCTCAACAGTCTCTTCACCTACTCTTGGTCTTCCCGTGCTCTTCCCTTTAAAAAGGCAGCAGGTATCTTTAAACTATTGATACCATCTACGAATGCCGTTATCACTAGGAGGATAACAACTGAACTTAATGTGAAACGCACGTTGCTCAGTAACTACAGATTTGGTCTTTGCAAACTGCAAAACACAATACGCTTTTTCTTTACTAGTCGCCATCTTTGCTACTACCGCTGACTAGTGGAATGTGGCACAAACATTACACGCACATGCACACTGGTGCCAACAAACAAAACAGTTTGAGTTGCTTTTTCATTTGATATACCATTTATAACTGTAGGTTTTATGTAATAAATATTATAAAGAGTTAAAGCCCCGATATTCATTTATATACATAATAACCGCCTGTCAGTGTACGTAGGCTTTTTCACTTCCCCTTTTTTTATGTACAATGGTTTTGAGTGTTGCTAATGTGATTCCAACTGCTTAAGAATTCCTATACAGGCATCTTAGTATACAGAGGGTTTCGAAACAACAAATTATGAATGTATAGAAGTAGTTGCTCATCTTTTATTTTACACATATAGATAGTTTTTACCCTTAGTAAGACCGCATAAAAAACACTCCAGAATGCTTGTGTATTAGGCAGTTTCAGGAACAACGCTGCGTGCCTCACACTATCGAAGTTCGCAGGTAGGTGACACACCGTGCCACCTGCTGTAGCTGTTTGTAAACATACCGACATACTCCAGGGTACCTTGTAACTATTAAGAATTTTTTGGCTTATGAAACCGCAATAAAGAAGCTACTCTTTAGTTATCTCTTAATGGGTGTTTAGCGTGTTCCAACA
This sequence comes from Mantis religiosa, assembly GCA_030765055.1. NCBI lineage: Eukaryota > Metazoa > Arthropoda > Insecta > Mantodea > Mantidae > Mantis > Mantis religiosa. Next base: position 42,428,948 of record CM060952.1, read on the forward strand.
GTTCGTTCTGACAGTCGACGGCAAATAAGCTGGTGGACGTATGCAACTTAAACCTTTTAGAGGGAAGTTAATTTTAGTGAAATTGAGGATGGAAGCATTAAATGATAAAAACAACAGAGAACAATATCAAAGAATTGTAGATAAATTTAACTAAATCTAAATGTCTTATGCAATGAGACAAGTATTTTATTTTACCGTATTTAATAATACCAAATAAAGCGTTTGTAACTGAAAAGGAAGTTGTTGATTTTACAATAGCTGGTTGAAAGCACTGCACAATTAAGATCATAGCAAAATGAGCAACCTTGTAACTGTCCGAGTCATTATCGACTTTTTCACAAGTAACTGCCCTTTGCCCCATTACGTAAAAGCGGGGTCACAATTACTGATAAAGAGAAAGTAGCACGCCTTTGTTTTCATGACCGATGCTTCCCAATAACAACTTTTCAGGCTCTCATACCAGTGGTTCCTGCGCTGCCTAGTCATAAAATAATGTAATATTTAATGCTGCATAAAATTATACGTAAGAGAATTTTGAAGCTGCGACACCGAAATTCGAACTAGTTAAATTATAAACTACGAATTGGCTATATTCCTCCGGTGTGGTTTCGTAACAACCTGCATGTTATTAGCTTTTAATTAGGGTAAAGGGCTGAGAATTAAATATATTTCACACATTATTCTTAAGTACCGAACCATTAGCCCAGTGACTTAACTCCGCGGTATGATGTGAAGATCCAATTTGGGAGGTCGTGATTTCGATTTGGTTTGTACTGTGTACTGTGGACATGTACTTCTTAGTAATTTACCAGGAAAGTAGTCAAGAGCTGGATTGGTTCCTCTTATACCAGTGGTGGCTCGTAAAAGTGCTACCAATATGCTGCAATATTTCAAAGGTAAAATCAAAATAAATTCAAAAGAATATATTAGATTAAGCGGTAATACTGACCAACAACCCAAGAAGGCACGGGGAACTTGTAATGTTATCAGTTTTACTGTCCGCATGATGTTTACGCTCGCCTTCTGGATATGATAAGGATGCTGTCAGTCCTGTCACATAACTCATCTATGGCATATAGATATACTCATAGATATACACACCTATGTATAATATATATATATTTGAAACAGAGTTTAAAGGTGAATTAAACTTCTTATTCTGTCAATTAAATAGTTACATTTATGATTTGTTATCTCATAAACTAATTAAAATATCCGATTTAAACTGTTATAGATATACAGTGCGATCCATATCAATCTGAACTATTTCAATAGGCCTTAACCTTTGAACCAATAATAGGACACACGTGCAACTATGGGAGAATATAATACACAACTGGGAGATTACATTACACTATTTACATCTCAGAGAAAGTTTTGTAAGTGTCCTCCACCAGCATCTGTACATGTTAGCATTCGTCTCACCATATTCTCTGAAGTTTTACGGAGATTACTTATTTCGTTTCGAATGGATTCCTTGAAAACATCAATTGTGCGTGGTATATTCATGTATACTCTATTTATTAGATACTCCCACAAGAAAAAATGCGGTGAGGTTAGGTCAGGGAATCTGGGGGACCACACACCTTTTGAGATTATTCGATTATCAAAGAAACTGGTTAAAAGTTCCATGGTCTCATTAGATTTATGGTACATTGTTCCATCTTGCTGGAAATAACCTTGGCTGCGCCGTGGCTCAGTGGTTAGAACGCTTGGCTCTCACTAAGGCGGCCCAGGTATGATCTCAGGCAACCGCAAAGTGATATTCGTGGTGGACAACACGACGCTGGGGCGGGTTTTCTCCGGGACCTCCGATTTCCACCGCCATCTCATTCCACCGGTGCTCCATCTGCTCCGCCTGCTGTGCCGTATGTAGTAAAAGCGGGCGTTAAACACTACACATATTTCATTTGGAAATAACCTTCTCTCAATTCAATATCATCCAGCTGCTCCACAAGTGTATTGAAGTTAGCCATATCAATGTCAGTGTCTACAGTCGTATCAAAGAAAATGGGATCCTGGAAGCTGACTCCTCGCACCGTACTCCAACCTTTTATTCATGCAGTGGGGTTTTCTGGATCATTTGGGGGTTTACAGCAGCCCAATATTTGGTGTTTTGTGTGTTTATGTAGTCTGACAGATGAAGCCATATCTCATCTTTGAACCACGTCTGGACGTGGAATAAGAGTACCTTGAAACCATCGACATTAACTGATTCGTTTATCATAATCTGCTTCTTTCAGAAGTTGCACCGTATGCACTCAGTAAGGTCCTAATCCCGATTTCTTAGTAGCTCTTTGACATGTTACATATGAATACCCTGATTCCTGGCTCAATCGACGTAACGATTTGTTTGGAGAATTCAATAGCCTTCTGCGAACATCTGTAACAGTCTCTGCATTCATTGGTGATCTATGTTTTCCGCTCTCACTATTGAGTGTACAAGTTGTCTCCAGCTTTCTTACGAGAAATAAAATTGGTGCCTTTGTCGGAACATCGCGTACATAAAATTCTCTTCGAAATTCCCGTTGTGTTATTACCAAGGAGTTTGTCTACCTTGTGTAACTATGGCTCTTCTTAACATCCGAGCTGTCTTGTTCATCTCCAGCTAGGCCATGCTGCCTAGTTACGAGTCTTCTACGAGTGCTGCGCTGAGCGCTAGGTAGCGCTAGTACCACTTCTAGAGGGAGCAAGAGGTTCGACAACTGAATATCGCAGCACCGGGAGGGACTGACTCCGACGTTTCGTCTGAGAGGATCCTGGACAAGAAGAGGACTTCCGATTGGGATCTCGAAGGCACAACATTACAACGTTCTATTAGACCCTTCGTAGATAGCAACATTGGGACAACACTGTTGACTTCACTTCACCATGTAAGTTTTGTACACGCCTTCTAAATTTTTATTCCAAATTTTCCCAATGTTCTCTTGGGCCATTTAAGGCCAATTTCAAAGAGTTAGGGCACTTAGAACATAAAAAGAAACCGTAATGGCTTTCGGTGTATTTGAAGAAATAACCATTTGTAACTAAAGGCAAAGACATTTAATTGGCATGTAATAAACCTAATTTTTAACAAATGAAAGTTGAATTCTTAACTAACTATATTATTTGAGAAATATATTTAAATAACGTTATGCAAGTAACATGAGCTTTAATTTTACACAAAGTTATTTAAGTATTATAAGCATAGAATGAAAGAATAATGAAATTCCGTGAGGTCGTGAGGGTAACAGAACCAAATATTTACCAGGAGACATCTAAGAACATTTATTAAACATCACTCGGAGTAAACTTGTCTGTGTATTCAAGAACGTTTATTTTACCACTATAATAAAGGCATCATACACCTCTCATTGCCATGGCTACCTTCACTGGCATTGTGGGAAATGAAGTGGCCGATGTAGCAGCTAAGTCAGCTACAACAAATCGCAGCTGGAGTATCCTGTAAACTACAAGATATCAAAAAGATGTTTAAAACCCATATTCTGGAGTATTGGGACAAACAAAGACAATCCACTGCCTCAAAGCTCCAACTTGTTACAAAATCTGTCTCAGAATCAGCTATATCGAACAGTCACTTCCGGAGAAGAGAACAAATTCTACTCAACAAATTACGGATTGGTAACTTCATCCTATGTCATAGTTATCTAATGAAGAAATCAGCTAAAGATACATGCCCGAAATGTGGAACTCAAGAGATATACATTCCACCTCATCCTTGAGTGCCCATCCTTGCTGATCGCCAGAAGTGACTTCGAAATTCAATAGTAATTTACAGACATTGTAGCCCGTACACCTTTAAAGGGATATGGAGTTAACGAGTCTAGCAGTATATAACTACTGACGTCATTCCCGGGGACAACACGCTGAGATAGTTTCATTACAATTACACGCAGGGATATCTGTCTACCAGGCAGTGCAAGGTGTTTGACATATTGTGTTAATAGCATTACTTTCACATCAATTATTGGACAATCTCCATTTTGTAAATCACAAGTTTTGGGTATTATCAACGGCCATTAAACAGTTGAAGAATATACATTTGAGCTGTCTAAAGGCAGTCGGAGGGGCCTGCAAAAATTAACAATATAGAAAATGCACCACCTACCAAACGAACAAAAAATAAATTGTCCAGTACTCAACACAAAAATATTGGATTTTCAGTGCTGCGTAATATAAGATATATAATAAGACTCGGACAAACATACGAAAATGATTTGCACTACTCATATGCACCATGTGACACCGAACGAACTTTCTCCCAATATTTTTATATTATGTCAGTGAGAGGCGCAGAAAATTCTCGTTCAACAATTTACGAATGTACATGGTGGTTCATTGTAATTCCCATATCGAAAGCAATGAGCAGGATGACATATGTAACGTAGCTTACACTTTGTATCCATACCGTACTATACACACAACGCTTCGGTATACTTGTTGCCACAGACGTTTTTAATGTCCCTTCTGACCTTGTATAGTACCTGTGCGTGTACATTGATTGCTAAGGTGTACGGGATCCGATGTCTGGTGATTTATGGCATTTTTAATTCAGCTGAAGAACGTAGAAAAATTATAAAATTAATGAATTCATCACAACTGTCATATTATATACATTTTACGCAACTATATCTTGTGTTAGATGTTATTACAGTTTCTCTTTAGTTCTCAATTTTTGTATTTTACTATTATTATGTTCAACCCTGTTTATTGAATAATATATCTGTATTTCTACTTATATCGCTACTGTGTACTGTAATGTGCGAGTTTAGTTCTTTGGTTAGTTGTTGTAACTTGCTTGTACTGTTTATTTTATATTTCATTGTCATCTCAATGATGTATTTATTATACTGTGGTCGCTTTTTTTTTTGTAACTTACGTCCTCCAACTTTAAGTTATATCGGACGGTGAATGAGTTGGGTGAAATGATGCTCAAATGAGTCCAGGGTCCATGGGGCTTAGACTTACCCGACATTCGTCTTGAAGGATAAGGGAAAACCCCGGTATCCAGGTAACTCACCCTGACCGAGATTCGAACTCGGGACCTCTTGAACGTGAAGCAGACATTCTACCATCTACACTACCGACAGTCGTCCGATATGACTTAACGTGGAGGACGTAAATTTAATTTAAAAAAAAACTACCGAGGCGGGCACTGTGGTCGCTGATAACCTTAGTTGTAAAGCGACCTTAAATAAATTAAATACAAAACATTGTCTGTGATTACTAGTATCTCTGAAGTATATTTCTGATACAAGTTGCAAGCAATAAAAACATTCATTATTTTCTCTACAACGTACGTAATAAGGAGAGAAGGTTTTGCGTTTTACCTAAAATTCAGTGCGAAATTTCAATGGAAATATAAATTTTGAAGCCTCCTGATGCAAAAAAGTCAGGGCCATCATGCGCCTACCTGTGTGTGTGTGTGTGTGTGTGTGTGTGTGTGTGTGTGTGTGTGTGTGTGTGTGTGTGTGTGTGTGTGTGTGTGTTTGTTTGTTTGTTTGTTTATCTAAATACAAGAAGACAGCTAAATACCTAAATTGTTAATCCCGTTCACTTCTCTTCGGAGATTACAACATAAAAATTTCCAGGAATATTTCTTCTAAAGGGTTACACGAAAATGTTTATGTATAGAATATTTCGATTTTATAAATAAGGCTCAAAGGATTTTCATTAAACTCTTGACTTAAATGTGAGATATCTTCAACATAAATGAAACGTATATCGTGTATTTCCTGGTAATGCCCTTAGGAGCCCTCTTCCTTCTGGACGACTTTGCGTAATTACGTGGGTGGGTCAAAAAGTAATGCCTCCTATGTTTTTCCTTAAATAAGTAATTTATGTGAAAACTCTGAATTTGGCGAAATTCCTCAAACCTTCTTCTCCAATCCCCTGCAGTAGTAACTTCCTAAGTCAACAGGTGGCAGCACTGCATCCTCTTGCAAAATGGCTGACGTCGACATTCGTATTAGACAGCGTTCTGTGATTGAATTTTTGACTGCGGAAGGTGAAACGCAAATTCGCATTCACGAAAGGCTAAAAAATGTGTATGGTGATGCAATGGTGGATGTCAGCACTGTTATACAATGGGTTCGTCGCTGTAACGAAGCTGAAGGGCAAACACCATTGGCAGATGAAAAGCGAAGCGGCAGGCCGGTGACTGCAGTGACTCCATACAATATTTAGCAAATCGATGACATCATTCGTGGTGATCGCCGGGTAACAACAGGTGAATTGTGTCGCATTACCTCCCTCAGTAAAGGCAGTGTGATGACGATTATTCAACAACTGGGTTACTCAAAAGTTGTTCACGTTGGGTACCAAAACCAAGAAACAAAGAAAACCATAGCCTCCGAACACCTGCAGCGCTTCAATTTGGCAGGAGAGGAGTTTCTGGAAAAAATCATTACTGGAGACGAAACGTGGGGTCATTTTTTGAACCTAAATCAAAGAGGCAGTCAATGGAATGGCATCACACAATGTCACCGAAGAAAAAATTTCAAAACTCTGCGGTCAGCAGGGAAAGTTATGGTGACAGTGTCTTGTGATGCAGATTGTGTGCTTATGATTGATTTTTTGGAGCAGTGATGCACAATAAATTCTGTCCAATACGTCAGAGCTCTAAAAAGCTTAAAGCACGTCGTCACCGAGTTCGCCCAACATAAACTATGGCGGATGTTCTTCTTTTGCATGACAGCCGTTACACCACTGCAGAAATTGAGAAATTGGGATTTCAGGTCTTATCTCACCTCCCCCCATACAGCCCTGACCTGGGACCATCAGACTTCCATCTGTTTGGGCCACTAAAGGAAGCTCATCGTGTGTGTGTGTGTGTGTGTGTGTGTGTGTGTGTTTGTGTGTGTGTGGTGTTTAACGCCCGCTTTTACTACATACGGCACCGCAGGCTGTGACACTGATGATACATGAGATGAAGATGGAGCACTGGTGGAATGAGATGGCGCGGGAAACCGGAGATCCCGGAGAAAATCCACCCCAGCGCCGTGTTGTCCATCACAAATCTCACTTTGCGGTCGCCTGGGATCGAACCCGGGCCGCCTTGGTGAGAGCCAAGCGGTCTAACCACTGAGCCACTGTGCGGCCTAAAGCTCATCGTGGGATTCATTTTGAAGATGAGGAGGCTGTGAAAACGTCCGTGCGTCAATGGCTTAGGAAGCAAGACCGTGTGTTTTACCACACTGGAATACATGCCCTAGTTAAAAGGTGGACCAAAAGTGTGGAAAAGGGCGGAGATTATATTGAATAGTTACAAATTAATTGTCAATGTTTTAGTTTCAAAGCTATGTAAATTGGATTAAATTTTCTTGGCAATTAAAAGAGAAAAAATATAGGTGCCATTACTTTGTGACCCACTCTCGTGTTAAACCTTCTATTGAAATTCAGATTTTGCTAAAATGATAAATGTATTTTTTACGACATTAACCACTGCCGAGATATTCCTTGTTATTGGATTGAATTTTTGAATATTATAAGATTCTCAAATGGATATTGTCAGTACAGAAAAGAGGACATTACAAAATGCATGTTAAAGCTATGGAGAATAAACAGATTCAGTTAAATTTTACCTAACATAAAGTTTTAAATAACTTTAATATTTTATATTTTGGCTTTTAAAAATCTTTGGTTCCGTAAATATTGCCGTTTATCAAAAATTCTTAATTTTTAAACCAAAGTTTAACTTTTATACCAGTTAGGCTCCTTTTAGTCTTTATGAACTTTGAGTTATTTTTCTTTCTCTGTTTACTTTCTGTCACAACATATATACACATGCATACATTTCCAAGGAGTAGAATCCTCAAAGTTTATGCCATGAAACGTCAGAGCTACATAGCCATAGGTAGTACAAAGTGTCAAACGCACAGCTACTGCGTCTAGAACCCTCTTTGACTACAATATTATTATACTGGGTGCACCAGCACTCCTTTGCATAGCACATGCCTATATAATAGGGTCAACAATAGGGCCAGTTGTGCTGGCGGGGAGTATACCAAACGCTTTGATGTCCGGCATACCCCTAGATATTAAAAAGTAACTGTCTGGGCAACTACGATGGAGCGTATAAGAGGGAGTATAAGTATAAGAGGGAGCGTTGAGAAGGAAATGAAGTCATACACACCAAATACCTTCAGTATTTATAACCACAAAACTATAGATCCATTTTCCATTACTGGGAAATACTTCATTTGTATACAATTATGAAAGCCAAAATAGATTCACCATAACATTGTTATCACCATAGCAACGTTATATCCTTACACCAGCTCTTGATTCTCTTCAGTGTGATTTAATTTCCAATAGGGAAACTTGGGATAAGACCGGGTAAAGGAGTGAATCTGGGTTCGCACTTATTTGTAGCGCAGTAAGGTAACATCTGCCACCGACACATGTAACTTCTTGCTCCTATGCTTATTCGTCATGTATAGCGTGTGCACGCCGGTTTGACGTGATTTAACGGATTTATCGCATGTCGGAGAAAAACCTAGTTTGTGACCTAATTATTCATCAAACCTATAAACAGTGAAAGTTGTGTTGGTATGTTTTTCGTGTTAAGCTTTTAAGTGCATACTTTGAAGTTTCTTTGTTGGATGTAGTACGAAAGGATTTCAGAGCATTTGAAAATATAGCAATGGCGGTAGGACCGTGTGTATTTAGATATTTCTCCTCGATTGAAAGAAGGTAACTGACTATTTTAAGACAAATTAATATAATTTTAGTGTATGTTCACACCGTTTCTATTATTCAAGGTTACATTCTCATTATAGTACGGATTCACATCCGTAAAACTAATCGCCAAATTTTTCTTTTTCGTGTCACAACATATATAGTCCCAAATCAATAATATCAGCGACCATTTTCCTAACGAACAAGAGGCAAGACCGATATAATAACTGATTCGCCTTATGGAAAGGAACTCATCCACAAAGAAAGCAGCAAGAGACTTCAAAAAAGGCAATTACATGGAAAATGATTCTATACAAAATATTCTTAAGTACCAGAAGTTGGTAATTGGGGTAGAGACTCAGAGACTGAATTGCTGGAAGATATCGATTCCACATGTCTTCGTTGTAATGAGTCGTATGCATTTACAAAGAGGAGGTGTGGTTGGGAAGATACATGTAGTGTTTCAGTTTTTCCCATGAATAGGGATCCCAGACGTCCCGGTTTTACCGGGACAATCCCATATTTTATCCTTTTTGTTCAATTGCCCCGGTGTCCCGAAAAATTTTATCCAGATCGCTAAATTTCCCGGAATTCTAGAATTCTATTAGTACTTAATTACTTGTGCATCTTAAATAGACGAAATATTTCTAATTTTATTGTACTTAGATTCCTTGGCATTGAGAGATATGTTTTTTTCACATAATCAGATAAATATCAAAAGCGAAATATTTCGCTATTTGATTGTTATGTTGGTATCGAAGCGTATGTTTACTCTCGGCGGAAGAAGAGACGGAATGTCTATTCTGTATATCGCTGCTTACCCGTGAGATACCTTCATGAAGCCTCATCTTTCCAGTATGTGGAAGATATCATTAGACATGTAACTGTGAAGTAAGTTTACATGCCTAAGTGAAAGTGTAGGTATGTATAGCGATTCTCTTAAAGAGCAGTTTCCATTTTTGAAGGAGGGTGGTATTGATAGCACCGGATTTGAGGTGGAGTGTAATGTCTGCCACACTGCGTTTAGCGTTAGCCATGGAGGGAAATCTGATATCATGGATCATGTTCAATACAGTAAAGTTTAGCTAATGGTTCTGTGCTAATATCTGTATTAATTCATTATTTACCCTATTTGTATATATAACAGGTCTTTCGGTTTTCCGATAACATGTCACAGTATCCCGGTATTATCATTTCAGAATCTGGGATCCCCCTTCCCATTAAGGCTGTACGGGATGGAAAGATGATGAACTGGACGTGTACACATTCATACCACGTAGTAGAAACAAACACTATCCGTTTTCCCCAGTTGAGAATCCGGGTACGAGGCGAAATCGTATTTTGTAAAGTGTATTGTCAATCTCATTAAATGGAATTTGAAACAAAATGTTAATATGTTTATATATGCATTGCTTACAAAGCATTCCGTTGTTCATATAAACATGCTTTCTGATATTAAATGTATTATAACACCAATGCTTTCTTCATGTTCCCATACTTAAGACGTTTCTTCGAGGATACTGTTTTTAAATTTATTTGCTGTTAGCCTAGAGTAGAAGTACTGTAAAACTATACAAAACGAGGTGGTAACAGCGCTATGTGTTTCTTGTACGAGATTTTCCTATCCTCACTTCTTGTACTCTCGTTTCCTCCGCTGTCACTTGTTTCCGGCCAAGGAGTTTGGCTCATTACAGACTTTTAAGTGGGTTCGAGCACTGTAGGGTGTGTTCTAATGTAAACGTTAGTGACCCCGTCCTTCATCAACCGGATATGATCCCAATTCGAGTTTATCTCCACGTGCCTCCCGCTCAGCCTACTCGGTAGAAGTACTGTTTCCTCCAATGAGAATGTCTTATTTTAAGAAGTCATTTTAAAGAATTTGTGTAAATACAATGTTTGTTTTTTTTTTAATCAGGAAAGTTCACAGTTTTCTTCTACTCGTACTTTATCACTTGAAAGAGCAAAACTGAGAATAAATACACTGCAAAACAGTTGTAACCTTACCCTGTTTGTTGGAAGACAGTTGAGAGAGCTGACGGTTTGTTTTCCCTTTTTTCTCGAAGGGTTACAGTGTATGCTTCATAGAGCTTCGGTGCAAGTGCAGCTGCCCTCAAAATTAGTACGTTGTAACCCACTCCACATAAAGTAATCCATTTTAATCAGGTTATTTACGAAAAATGTTTCCGTTCCCGCGTTAGACAGTTTTCCTACTTAGAGTATTATTTTATACGGGAAATAGTTCCGTTCCGAAACTTACTGTCTAGTATTTCCAGATTTTCGGTATTAAGGGGTCCGTTTTAGACAGGTTTTACTGTATATATTTTTCCATCTGTTTATGATGACGTCTAGGTAAATATTAAAAGTTGTGGGTGATAATACAGACCCTTGTCTTACGCCTTAGTTAATTGGTATATACTCTCCCTTACTATACGACATACTAAGTCTGAAGCCCATGCCTTGATATAAACCTTTCAAACAATTTATTGAAGCGAAAACTTCTTTAGGCGCGTTTAGCACTTATTGTGGGTAGTGAATTAAACTGAACCGTCATGTTAGAATATGTGACGCTCATTCGGGAGAAGTCGGCTCCAGTCGGCTCAATCCGAACTAACCGTAGATTTTCTGTCGCACTCAACAGCATTTTAATAACAGGCATCCAGGTGTGTTTTAACATATTTCAAATACTATGAAAAATTCAGAAACCCTACAGGAGTTTCATTAAAAGAAAAAAAAAAAACAATTGTCTTAGGGCCGTTCTTACAAACGTCTGTCAAGTGCCGGTATAACCGATCCGGTCAGATAACCTTCTGTCATTTAATAAGTCGACAACATGTCAAATTCCACTTTAAACAATAACAATAGTCCAAAGGAACAGATAATGTCACCGAGGTTCGGTATTTGAATAATTAAATCCATAATAACGAAAAATAAAACGAGTGTGCTAACTGGAAATAAAATTGTTAGGAAGTCGTGAAGGAGATATTTCATTCAAGAACTGCTTATTTTTATTGAAAATCTCTTTATTGTGAGTAGTAAAACGTGAAACATCAATAAATTAAATGTAATAAATGACACGTAAATAATAAAATTATAAATTATTAAAATGACGTTTTGTGTTTATTTTCATTTGCAACTTATAGGTTATGTTTTCCCACAAACTGAAAGACCGACCAAGGTTCAAGAAACTGTATTAATATCGGTATCGACTGTGACAAAAAATTTGAAATGAAAATGACATGTAATAAAATATGTATGAAAATGTGTACGAAAGTGTAATAAAATATGGAGTAATGAGTATGTGTACGGATATGTAATAACACGCGCCAAATGTATACGTAACCAAACATTTGATGCCGAAATTAAGAATTGCAATGTATAAAGAATCATGATGGATATCAAAGGAATGTTGGTTCTTTGTTACAACACGTGCAAGGGCAGTTTAGTCGAATAGCAGTTGAGGGAGAATAGTTGTTATAACAAAAGAAATGTAAGAAACAGTGTCCTTAGCAGATTTCTAAAGGATAGCACTTGACCTGCTGAATAGGGTATTCTTCGTACCATTCATAATGGCATGGCAAAATTGCCACAAAGGAAATCTTTGGTTGAATAAAGGGCTTTCAGAAAGTGAAAGTGATACACCCACGCGCATCTGTGGTCATTCAGTCAGTCCACGGCGTTAGGCCGAGTAGTGCGGTCCACTTCTTCTGTCTTGGTTGAGTACAGACCAGAAAAGGTGAGAGAAGATATTTGTTGGTTCATATGTACGTGAAGAACGAATTAAGTTAATCGAGTAATAAGCATTCCACCTTCAGTCTCTCTGATATATTGGTAATCCTTGGTCGGCAACTTCAAGTTCAATGTTCTGATAAAAAAAAGCAGTCAATAAATCAGTTTGAAACGGACATTCCAGTGTCATTAAAACTATCCTTCTCATACATACTCACGCATACACTGTGAGATACCTCATTGCTTTACCCTGAGCTAAACACTATTTGTTCCAAACTGTCCCGTTAAAGTGGAACTATTTGCTCGCCAATCACTTTAGCTTCACATTTCTGATAGTTCAACATATCTGCAAATAAGCAAATGAATATCATGTGTTAATTTGAATTTTTATTAAAAATAAAAATGGAATGAAATATGTGCATCAGCAATAAACAAAATATGAAAAATGGTTGTGAAATAGCATGTATTTTAATATAAAAATAAAATACATGTAAAACATCATGTTATGTGATTTGATTTGATTTCCTTTATACATCCTTTATGTATAACCCTCTTTTCTTTCTTTTTTTAAATGTTTACTGTCTTTTTTTGTTACTTAACCCTTTGTATGTCTTAAGTAATCATTTTAAATATCACTACGGAAAGAAAGACTATTGCACACGTGTATCCTGTAACAGTAGTTTCCAGTTATATTTAGAAAAGTTATGAAAAGTTTATAAATTTATAAAAAATGATTATGTAAATCTATTTAGTCGTTTAAATAAGTAAAAATATATGTAATTTTATGATTAGCCGTAGTAATAATTGTATGACGTAATGTTGTGACGTAGAATGAAGTCGGCCAATCACAAAATTAAGATAGGAGTAACCATAGTTACGAAAAATCAATAATCTGAGTATAGAGAGATGTTTTGTAATGGTGAGTGTGATAAATAGTAGAGCAAGATCAAGAACATTTATGTAATAGTTGGAACTGTTTAAAAATAACAAAGTAAGAATTTATCGATATGTTGGAAGTGACTGGGAAAGGAAGTTCAAGGAAAATGTAATCTAAATAATACAATTAAATTGTTACAAAATTTGACTTCTCCGAAACTTTATTCCGAACCACGCCTGAAACCAAGATTCTCATGACTCTTATTTAATCGAACACAATCATCAAGAATCAAATCAAAATAAAACGAATTAACCCTTTTATATCTGGCTTCTCGGCGTGGCTCTTCAAAAAGTCAACGTGCATCCCATCTCAAACATAGAAATCTCGCACCAAATTGCGCCCGAACGTGTGGCTGATTAAGAAGGAGACAAATTAACTACGAATAGTCCCAAATTCCTGTCCCAATCCTAAGTTTTTATTGTTATTTTATTTATTTTTTGTTTTGTTTTTTGTCTTATATATATTATTTTTCTATTTTATAACTTTTTTTAAGACGGGAACGGGTACAGGGTAAGTCGTTTAGAAAATTTCTTGTTTTATTGGCTTGTACTGTGAGATAATATGAGGGGTTTTATTAGCTTAAATGGTTATTAGATCTGCATTTGTTCCAAGTGATAAATGTATGGCTCCAGAGAACGCAAGCTTTTCTTCCGTATATAGGCCCATCTCTGCTCCTTTAAAAATATACGTAAGTGCTTTCCTAACAGAGTGTCTCTTCGCCGTACTTTCAGCAGCCAATGTAGTGTACCAGCAACCAACCACAGTGCTAAAGTATGAAATTTCGTGTCTTTGAAGCTAAACTCCAGTTGTACCAGCTGTGGTGCAGAACGTAAGCATTCTTCTGGCGGAAGTTTATGAAATGCATCTCGGATGGAAGTCCAAAAGAAGTCAGCCCGCTGACAGTTGTACAAGCGGTGCTCAAGTGTATCATCTTCCACACATACGCCATAGAAATTCGAATTCACTCTCCCGTGACGCCACATCTTTTCTGCAATTGGAACCGCTTCATTAACAACTTCATAAACAGTTTCTCTCCAGATCGACGGAAGGTTACAGTTGGTTACATTGGTCCAAACGCATTTCCAATCATGACTGTATTTTGTTTCCACATTAGGCTCCATCAAGTGATGATAGAGGTTCTTGGTAGTCAGAAACTTCTCCAGTCGCTCGCCGGAATTTTCAAGAGCACGGAGCTTGGTGACCAAACGATGAAATTCCCGTGTCGGTCTCTCCACTGTATGTAATTGGTCATACCCAAACTTCTTGTCAATCAGAGACTCACTGCCAAGTAACGAGAACAATCCTGTCTTTCCCAACAGCGCCATACACTTGTCAACATCCACTAGACCACAACCACCTTTCTTTAGAGGAAGACGCAATATTTCAGGGTTTTTTTTTTCAGAGTATTTTCATTTGAGAGTACACTTAGCGTAAGGCGTGAAATCTTTAGCTCGCAACTGGCCTCTTTGCGCAAGAATAAGTGTCAACAATAAATTTTTAAATATAATTTTAAGAATAATTTATAATGAATAATTTTTAAGTTTTCACTTCTGTCGTGTGGTCTTAAGCACACACAATTTTTTATATGCATGGGGTATCCCTGATTCTTAATTATCTCCCTTAGTTTTTGTTTGTCCGCTCTGTAAAAATCTTTCTTCAGCTCTATAAATGCTACAACTATTTATTGCTATTTAAAAGCTCAAATGAACCACCTTTAGTTCTTGAATTTTTTAAACTTCACAGCTTGGTACCCTCAAGGAAATAAAGAAAACATATTGTGTACTACTAATATTTATTTTTCGTGTATCAGTTAGAAATTTCTAGAGCAACGGAAGGAGCAAAAGTACGACACTGCATCCTTCTTGGTCATTAAGAAGGACAATATAAGCTCGCAGCCTGCGGAATCTTGAACAACTACGGCGACAGACTTAAGCAGCTTTTCCAAGAAAGCCCAAACCCAAAACGCGACCCGCATAGCAAATACCATCTACTCTTCTCGACCATTCTTTGCAATCAACCCCTCGTTATACCGACGACGACGACAGGATCATCCCCTTCCTCCTGAAGAGAAATCTTATTAGGATTTATCAAGATTAACTTCTTTACCAGCACCCTTCCTTCTTTGTCTTGTCCACCCAATATTCCAACTGCTATGAGGAAATATTCGAAATTCGGAGGGTAGTGGCCTTTAATTTGGTGCCTCAGATCGCCTACAGATTAGCTGAAGGGGAGGGGATTGAGCAATGAAGTCCCCTCTATTCATTTTTCCCTTGTTCTTTTCATTTCGATTTATCTTCCAGCAGAGGTAGGAATGCTAAAGTTACTTTGAAAGAAGGATATATAAATAAATTTGTATTAATGATCTAGTGCTCACGGCAAAGCTGCCTTGTAAGCAGATCGAACCAAGAACTTCTAAGGCTCTCGTACGTATTCCGTCTTAGTGTCATATATGGGGTTTTATTATTCTAAATTCATTAATCTCGTTATAAATGTTTCGTTAAATCACATCGGACGATGAATGAAATGGATGAAATGATGCTCAAATGTGTCCGGGTTCCCTGGAGCTTAGAGTTACCCAACATTCGTCTTCTAGGATAAGCGAAAATCCCGGAAAAAACCCTTATCCAGGCAACTCACCCTAACCAAGATTCGAACTCGGGACCTCTTGGACGTGAGGCAGACACGCTACCATCTACGCTACCGAGGCGGGCTTCGTCCAGTAAAGTGACAGTTTCCGTGGTTAAGGGAGCAGTCATAAATAATAAGGTGTATAATTGTGTGCAGCCTCCAGGAGCACCAATTCTGGAAGTTGAACTGGAAAAAGAAATACGACATAAACATAGACGGCCTTCGATTAACGCATCTACGGCTTGGAGACGTCATATTATTGGTGGCTAAGTCCGCCAAGGAATTGCAAGCCATGCTAACAGAGCTAAACAGAGTAAGCATTGAAGTATGCCTAACTATGAGCCCAAGGAAGAACAAGCTCATGACGAATACTGTTAAAGGTTAAATAAGTGTCAATGGGAAGAACCTGGAATATGTCAGTAAATATGTCTACTTGGAGTAAATCTTATCTATTTCAAACAATTACACATTGGAGAGAAAAAAGCGCATCGACCTGGCGTGGAAGACATTTTGGAGTCTCAACAAGAGTAATAATGAAAGAAAAATTTAACCATGTATGCAACTGGTTACTCCAGTGCAGAGCGACGGTTCATTTTAGCTTCATTTTAGAACAATATCGAAATTATATTTGTCTTCATTCTTTAAGGCGGAATACGAGTAAAATTTATATTTTCTATTGAATAAAACTAGGCGAGAGAAACGTCATTTTTGGGACACCATTCCCAATTGCAGATCAAAAAAAAAATATATATATCAACATTTTCTCTTCCTGGAATTAATAACTCTTGTGTTGTTTTCAATAAATAACTACAAATATATAAATTTGAACCAAAATATTTTTATAGGAGTTCTTAGCAGTTTACTGTGGAATTCCATGCCTTTCAATTTCAATACAGGAATTTTAAAATCATATTCTTTACATAGCTATTATAGCACCTAAGTTGCTCTCTGGAGAGTATCTTAAGAACTTTCAATAATAATTAAAACATCTGCATAGGCTTAACACCTCCAAATTAATGCTCATTACCTTTATTTCTCTTTCTAGAATACCATGGAATCGCTCTCGTTCGCTTGTCGTGCTGGCTGGCTGTATTTAGCCAGAGGGTTTTTGCTGCGTGCCCACCCGTTTTGGATTTAACCGCAGGTAAAGTTTGTTCGGGAAGTTGTAGGGTGTCTGGTGGGCTTTTAGGTTGGAATTAATTTATAAGGATACAGTAATTGTACCTTGGGAATGAAAGAATAGGATGCAATGCCTAGCACCCTGGTGTTTTGTTTCTGAATTTTAGGTTGGTAATTTTGATGCCAAACAGCTTAGGAGTATATGTGGAGCTCAGCTTTAGCTGCTGTTCGGATACCATGGACGAATTACCAAACTTCATTATAGAGGATAACTTTCTTCGTGATCTAATAAACATTATGCCAGTCACCGGTTCCAGAACAACTGAAAATAGGTCTTCTTTTTAGGCGTAAATATCTTTAATACCGCTTCTTTCGAAAAGAAATAAAGCCACTGTAAAGTTTATTTTTAATTAAATTAAACCTATACATAGAACCTGAAGCTCCTCAGTATAACACCCATTCCAACCGACAACGTTTCAATAAGTTCCGTGCCGCCATCTATCGGCGATGAGCGAACTACTTGATACCGCACGCATCTAGTGGTGGAATCTGTAACTTTGTATGATTACAGGAATCTACGAGGAATAATGTTTCATCATGGGCACCTTTAGAAAGTGTCACTTCTGTACCCCTCAGGTTCTGTGTAGGCACACGCAGTATACTAACTAATAATGATTGATTAGATTAAATATCAAGCATAATATTGGACTGATTTTTCGGTCCATTCGTCCGTCGCTGCTGGCCGGCTTTGGTAAGGCTGAACAAATTTTGTGAGTGCCCACCTCTAAAAGGGTTTACCCACAGTAGGATTTTTCCCGGGATCTGTAGGGTGACTGTTAGGTTTAGATGAGACTTGAGAAAAAGGGTGCAATTTTGCCCCTTTAGGCTGATTTTGTAGAACTCAATACCCGTTTTATCTTGATGTAAATAGTTTTGTGTTCTGGTGAGATGATTTTTAAAGACTGGCATTTTCTGATTGGGAATTAAAGGATCTCAGCTTTAGCTGCTGTTCGGAGTTGCTCCTTGGTTGTCTCGGATGCCCGCGTGCAATACGGGGTACCCGGTGGCGCCTAGTGGGTTCATAAACCCCCAGACACGTGACGAGGGCACTTTGATTTAGTGGTAACCTTGCGTTGAACTTTTGAGCCCAAAGCTCAATTTCATCCTCCACATATGGAAGAGATGAGGCTTAATAGCTTCACTACCACTCATATTTAGTAAATATTGGATGTACTATCTTGGAGCTAAAAGTTCTGTACCATGACTACAGGGGACATTTCTGCTTTGAGATTCCTTAAATCCGGCTCTTTGTGTGTAAAGGACTTGATTCCGTTGTTATCTGTCTGTAAACGGCACACCTCTAAATGAAAGAGTGGTTATTTAACTGTACAGAAAATCATCTGAATGTAGTAAATCGGTTTCTTTTTTCCGAGATTAGTGTATTAGCATTTATAAAGTCCCGTATTTATAACACTGATATGCATGATTCTGGGGTTTCCTACAAAATGTCTTTTTTTATGTCTCTTGGTCAGCAATGCTGGTGTTAGGAGACGCTTGGCCTTCCTTAGAGAGAGGGAGCCGAAGTTTTGCCTGTAAGTTTATAAGGTATTCAGATGTGCAATATTTCACTCCTGAGTAAATACAAAATCGGAACTTGCTTACTCTAAGTTTTTAAAAATATCCTTGCAAATGCGGATTATTTTGTCTACATCCTGTTATTCCAGATAAACGTTTCCTTATTGATAATTTTCTTTGAGATGCAAGAACGTGGATGTCCTTCATTGAACTATTTATCAAAGTCTCCTCTGCCCCTCTGTGCGTTTCGATGTTAACCCGTAACCCGTATGATGGGGTCAAGAGGACCCCGGCTAAAGTTGTATACCATGTTAAACCTATTTTCTTCGCAGTGTGGCGCTGTGGTTCGTAGTACCTTTCAGGCAGTATGCTTTGAGTTGTTGAGCGTTGAGGTTGTGGTGAAAAGAGTGCGTACACATCACTAGCAGTTGTTTATCCTTAGCTGGGTCAGGGTGACCCCACCACACTGATCACGTAAGTATATCATATCGCACTCGGTATGTATCAGGAGGAAATGTCAAAAGCCTACGCAAACAAAAGGCATTATATTGCATCGAACTTGTTAATGTACTAAGGAAGAGGGGTCTTACTTATGTGGGTACCTTAAAGAGAAACAAGAAAGAAATTCCGAAAGAGTTTTTGCCATCCAAAGTCAGGAAACCTAGATCTTCATTGTTTGGAGATGGAGACCATTTAACATTGGTCTGCCATGTTCCAAAACCAAAAAAGGCAGTGCTTTTGGTATCTTCGATGCACTACAATGCTTCAGTGAACCAGGAAACAAAGAAACCTGAGATAATTGAGCACTACAGTGTCACAAAAGGAGGAATAGATGCACTTGATGAAAAATGCAGTGTTTATGCGAACAATAGATGCTGTACAAGGTGGCCTCTTGCTATTTTTTACACAATGATCAACATTTCCATGCTGAATGCATTTGTAATACATTTATCATTAATGGAAAACCATAAAAAACACGCTTCTATTTCACCAAATCTCTGTCAAGGCAGCCAGTTGAACCACTTCTACAGAGAGGGATGAGTATTCTATACCTCCCTCGAGGGTTAAGACATAACATTGCCAGGATATTCAAATGCGAAATCTCCAAGCAATTAGGAGTCATAACAAAACGGGTTATATGTTCAAAGTGTCCTAGAACAAAAGGTAGGAAAACAGAAGTATGTTGTGTAACTTGCAGTACACCAATATAAAGCGAATGCACAAGAAGTATTTGTGAGGATTGTTTGTAAACACCTAGTATGGTTTTGTCCAGCTCATTAGTTACTATCCATCTTTACTTTCATATTTCAAACCTCCCGTGTGGGACCTTGTAACCCATATCGGGCGCGTCCCTCGGGTGGCGGATGAGGGATCCCACCAGATGTGGTTCGAATATGCGAGAATAAGGACCCGTGGACCAACAAGGAGCCCAGTTCCTGGGGGCCTTAAAATGCTGGGACACCCTCTCTCCAGGGGATATAAATATGGAGGGCCCTGCCCAGGGTTAAGGCTGAAGACGGACAGAGAAGGTCCGATAGCTAAGCGAAGACAGCTTCGTTCGATCCCAGGCAACCGCAAAGTGAGATTAGTGGTGGACAACACGGCGCTGGGGCGGTTTTTCTCCGGGACCTCCGGTTTCCCCCGCCATCTCATTCCACCGGTGCTCCATCTTCATCTCGTGTATCATCAGTGTCACCGCCTGCGGTGTCATATGTAATAAAAGCGGGCGTTAAACACTACACATTACATTTCATTTCTGGGGAAGAAAATCTCGATTAAAAATCCTGCAAGTTTGAAGGCAGTAAGGTGGCAACCCCACTATCAGACTGTGCTTGCATAGGGCTTGTAACTCTTATCAAGCAAGATTTTCTTACTAAAAAGCTTAAAGGTAATGAGCCGGACGGACAAGAATTAAGACAACGAGCTGCAAAGAGCAGTATATATTTTACAGAAGTTATACAAGAATTATAATTTCAAAATTTCCACAAATAAAACAAACACAATGGCGTTTCGAGGTAAAGACACTGTTAGAACAAAAATAGTAATTGATGATATTATCTTAGAGCAAGTTACGGGTTTTAAATATTTGGGAACATATGTCAGTTATAAATATGAAAATGATTTTAAAAATAAATTATCAATGTTTCAACAAATATGCGGCATAATAAATAGAAACCTAAAAACTAAAACCAGGAAAGAAACACGGATGAAATTTTATAAAGTAATGTCTGTGCCTGCTTTTGTTTTTGGTTCTGAAACCTGGACATTAACAAAAGCAGACAAAAACAAGCTACAGGCTGCCGAAATGAGATTTTTATGAGCAGTAAAGCGATGTACTCTTTTAGATAAAATTCCAAATGAAAAAATAAGAGAAGATTTAGAAATAAGTTCTTTAGAAGAAAATATAATAAATTATAGAAATGAATGGAGAGAGCATATTGAGAGAATGCCGAGAGATAGGATCCCAAGAAGAGTTATAACTATAAACCTAGAGGAAGGAGACATCCGGGAAGACCACGAAAACAATGGTCAGACATGTTTTAAGCCGGAACAATTGCCTAGCCCTTGGAGTGAAGAAGGAGAAGAAGAAGAAGAAGAAGAAGAAGAAGAAGAAGAAGAAGAAGAAGAAGAAGAAGAAGAAGAAGAAGAAGAAGAAGAAGAAGAAGAAGAAGAAGAAGAAGAAGAAGAAGAAGAAGAAGAAGAAGAAGAAGAAGAGAAGAAGAAGAAGAAGAAGAAGAAGAAGAAGAAGAAGAAGAAGAAGAAGAAGAAGAAGAAGAAGAAGAAGAAGAAGAAGAAGAAGAAGAAGAAGAAGAAGAAGAAGAAGAAGAAGAAGAAGAAGAAGAAGAAGAAGAAGAAGAAGAAGAAGAAGAAGAAGAAGAAGAAGAAGAAGAAGAAGAAGAGAAGAAGAAGAAGAAGAAGAAGAAGAAGAAAGAAGAAGAAGAAGAAGAAGAAGAAGAAGAAGAAGAAGAAGAAGAAGAAGAAGAAGAAGAAGAAGAAGAAGAAGAAGAAGAAGAAGAAGAAGAAGAAGAAGAAGAAGAAGAAGAAGAAGAAGAAGAAGAAGAAGAAGAAGAAGAAGAAGAAGAAGAAGAAGAAGAAGAAGAAGAAGAAGAAAGAAGAAGAAGAAGAAGAAGAAGAAGAAGAAAGAAGAAGAAGAAGAAGAAGAAGAAGAAGAAGAAGAAGAAGAAGAAGAAGAAGAAGAAGAAGAAGAAGAAGAAGAAGAAGAAGAAGAAGAAGAAGAAGAGAGAAGAGAAGAAGAAGAAGATTTTCAAACTTTTTTCCAGAGTAAAGCATACAATTTAAGCTGATTCTTAAAGCTATCATCATTCGACTAATGAATATTACATATATGGTAACAAAGATACTGTAGACATGCATGCAGAGGCTTACAGTGTAGTTTATGCCTAATTAATCTCTAAATATAACTGAATATTACATTTATGTTTAGTTTATTACGATTTATCATCCCTCATCATACATAACTGTCAAAAATGAAATGGGGTCCTCCTGATCCACCATACTATTTGTGCTACAAAAACTACACCATACCAGTTACGGGATAATTTTCTTCATTCTAAAACTAAATATGTAAAAATAAATGTCCTTCAATACAAAATAAAAGTGCTGACTTACAATGTGATACAATTTATAACGAGTGCTCTAGTAAATTCTCTGTAAGTAGCATGGTATTTGTTTACTCCAAATCTGTAGATAATGAAATGTGAAGTGAGGAAAATATAGACGCAGGAAGAGTGTTGTACGCAGGAAACTTAACTGGCAATGAGTAATACAGATAAAATGTTTCTTTTTTAGAAATGTTTACTTAACATTGGAGAAGCTAAAGGCTGGATGTTCCAATTACGGAAGTTTAGAAAGTTTTCCAATTCGATATATCTAGCTACAGTGTCTGAATCGCTTCGAGGCAATAAGAAAATGTGTTAGATTTGATTAGAGAAAAGGAAGGCCGGTTGCAAACCAATGCTGCTGTTACACAAGGAACAAGTATTGGGAAATAATCGCCCCGAAAATGAATATTAATGTGTTCGAGATCTTCTTGGGAAACCAGCCCGGTGAAAAGACGATTTGAAATCGACGTTTTTGGAGCGTACATCTCTCTCATCATCAGGATATTTAATAAATGTTATAACCAAAAATTTATCACTGGATATATCACAAATACTTGTGTGTTAAACTTTATTATGT
This sequence comes from Mantis religiosa, assembly GCA_030765055.1. Lineage (NCBI taxonomy): Eukaryota > Metazoa > Arthropoda > Insecta > Mantodea > Mantidae > Mantis > Mantis religiosa. The sequence goes on from CM060952.1 coordinate 42,451,812, forward strand.
TGTTGGGTTCCCTTTACATAATTTCACTGCATTAATTTCTCACTTTTCACATGTGCTTTTAGGTTTTGTGGCGGATGGTGGTGCCGGACAGTTGGGGTGGGTACTAGATCCAAGGAAAGAGTGCCCCTCTTGCATATCACAGGACTGTTTGATCGACAGGTCTTTTTATTCATCGTCCCCTCTAGGCAGTAATGGGACGAGACTTCGAGCCTGGAATGTTAGTAACTTCCGCGTGCTGTGTGGCTGTTTTCTGCAGCTTGTGCTTCATCCCTTCCTCCTGAGGGACAGAAGCCAGAATAAATTTATATGGAAATTATAGGACATGAGTCGTGCTCTTTGCTATTAGAACATTTCGCAGTTGGTTTTACTCATGTACCTTAGATACTTCAGAAATAATCACCCTTACTATTGCAGTGACAAATAATCAACACTTTTTGAGCTGTACGTACTTTTTCTTACAGTTTAGGTTTTATGTAAAAATATTTAAGAATCAAAAGTACTGCAGCGGATATCCCCGGAAAATTCAATATATACGAGGGCTGTTCAATAAAGAATGATCACAAGTTTTTTTGACAACGCACCCTTACTCACCCTCATAATTTTGATGCTCCTTCTCAAACTCGTCTACCCTGAATACTTGTCCCAGCGTTTCTGCCAGTCTCCAAAGATATGCTGTAGACCGTTTTTTGAGAGATCCTTCAAAATCGCCTCCGCAGCCTTCACCGCTGCTGATGGTGATGGATAATGCCTCCCACGAAGGCATTTATTCAAGTTAGGGAATATAAAAAAGTCACATGGGGCTAAATCCGGACTATAGGGAGGGTGAGGGATGCACTTCACGTTGATTTTTGCAAGATATTCAGCAACAACATTGGCAGTATGTGGCCGCACATTATCCTGGTGCAGCATCCAGCCTGCTTCACGGAAATGTTGTCTTTTGCGCCTGATATGGACTTGCAATGTTTTCAGGACATCTCTGTAGTATTGTCCAGTTACTGATGTGTGTGTAAGTACAACATATTGATAAACCATACCATAAATATCAAAGAATGACTTGACCATAACTTTCCCAGCAGAAGGAACCACTTTTGCTTTTTGGGGGGTGGGTGATGAAGGAGATTTCCGCACTGACTTTTGCTGTTTGCTCTCGGGATCAAAATGATGTAGCCAAGTTTCATCAGCAGTGATTACGTTTGAAAGAATCTCGGGATTTTCCTCTAACATTGACTTCAACTGCATGTTACCTGCATTACAGCGGTAGGCGATACTGAACATGTCTGAACTTGCCTGCTTCTCACAGGCGTGAACAAGGAGTACTAAAAATGAAACTACTACGGCGTGTTTGTTTCACATTTAGTTAACAGAATGTAGTACGACCGAATTTTAGTGCGAAAAATTATGACCGTGAAAATTATGATAATTCTTTACTGAGCAGCCCGCGTGTATATATATATATATATATATGAGAGGGTCGACTGATAAGTTCCAGACCTCACAATAAAAATAACTATTTATCCACATTATTTCCAGAAAGGCTAACACAATTGTCATATCGGTGTCCATATTTAATTAAACCATCTCTGTAGTGCGATTTATCATGGTCTTCAAAGCAGCTGTTTATCTCATCAATGACCTTGTCGTTGCGGTGAAATCTTCGTCCTTCAAGGGGTTTTTTTTTTTTAATTTACGTCCTTTAACATTTTAAGTCATATCGGACGATGAATGAAATGGGTGAAATAATGCCCAAATGGTCCCAGGGTCCATGGAGCTTAGAGTTACCCGACATTCGTGTTCTAAGGATTAAGGGCCGGAAAGATCCTTATCCAGGTAACTCACCCTGACGGAGATTCAAACTCAGGACCTCTTGACGTGAGGGAGAGACGCTACCATCTACGCTACTGAGGTGGGTAAGAAATGTTTGAGGTTCGGGAACATGTGATAGTCACTGGATGCTAGATCTGCCGAATAGGGTGGATGTTCAAGCAGTCATCATCATCATCATCATCATCATCATCATCATCATCATCATCATCATCATCATCACCATCCTCTTCATTCTTTGGGCAATACTACCCGTTGCAGTCTAAATAATTTATCTTATTGTTTCCACCGTTCCTTCCTCAAGCAATTTGAACTTTAATTCGGACATTTTTGTCATTGCAATGACTGGACGATGGGCAGGAGCATCGTTGTGAAGAAGCAAGGTCTTTATCTTTGCCAATAAGGTCTTTTTCTTTAAACCTCATCATCAAACTTTGCAGTAAGGTTGGGTAGTAGTCACCAGTGATACCTTTACCCTTTTCCAGGTAATCAATAAAAGTAATTACCGTGCACCCCAGAAAACACTTGTCACAACCTTGTTAGCTGATAAACTTGGCTTTGCCACCTTTGTAGCTGGTTTTCCTGGTACAATCCAATGTCAAGACTGTGATTTACTTTTTGGAATGTAGCGATGTGTCCAAGTTACATCGATGATAATAAGCCATCTCAAACATTCACTGGAATTTTTACAGTAGAGCTCCAAATTCTGAACAGAAACAGTTTTTCTTTCCAACTTTTGATCCGGTGTCAGCAAATGCGGCATTCATCTTGCACAGACCTTGTGAAAGCCCGAAACATTGCTTAAAATATTACCTGAACGTTCTTTTAATATGTTTACAACCTCTGATATCTCAAACAACTTTAATCTGTGGCCTTCCAATATTAAACGATGATTTTTTTTTCAACTATCTCTGCAGTTCTGACTTCCACAGCGCGTCCAGAGCGAGGCTGATCACTAGTGCTCGTACGTCCCATTTTAAACTTTGCGACCTACCTTCATTTTATATGACGGGGCATGGTCTTTCAATGTACTGTCCATTTCCTCCTTGATTTCTTTAGGTGTTAAGCCTTTCAAATGTAAGTATTTAATCACTGCTCGTTATCCAAATCCACCATTTGTCTTGTTTAAAATTCTTTCATTCAAAAACTAACAAACAATTTACAGGTAACTATGGTTACAAGCTAGTCTACAGTTAAACTATATGATGTTATCCATCAAACTGGTCCAGTGGCGCCATCCCTATGTGAGGCCTGGGACTTTTTATTCGACCCTGGTATTTTATTTGTAACGAAAATATATTTTACATTTGGTAATGTAGCTAAATTCGTTAGAGCAAATTTTGAGAAGATAAGAATTCGGAAGTAACTTTCCATATAAGGAATAGTTTGGAATGGAATCTCTTTTGGGGGGAGGAATCTTTGATTTGCACCCTTGAAAGACTATGAGTTAAATAGCCACTGTTTCATTTGGAGTTGTTCTGTTTACAGGTAGATACCAACGGAAACAGGCACTTTACAAATAAAAAACGGATTTAAGGAATCTCTAAGCAGGAATTTCCCATGAAATCTATGTATAGAACTTTTTAGGTGGAAGATAATTTATCCAATATTTTGTAAATGTGCACGGTAGCAAAGCTAATAGGGTTTCTTGTTTAAGCATAACTTGTGGACGATACTTAATAATAACTGTATGTAGTAAGTCAGCATTTTTCTCTGAGATTAGTGTATCACAATATCTATAAATCCAGGTATTTGTAACACTTATGCATGATTCTCTGGTTTCCTCCAAAATATCTCTATTTTACTAAATTTGATGTGTTGATTCAAAAATAATATTATACCTAAATAATATTATACCGAAAATGATTTAATGTAGTTCTGCAAATAAATACTGTATTAAACTAAGAAACAGTAATAATACCATGAAAGAGTAGAGCCAGAATGAAAAATTCAATGCCATTCAATCCATTCTGGCTCTACTATTTCATAGTGCGTCCTATACACGGCTAGTGTGAAAGAACAATTAATTTCCAGTAATAATACCATCGTTGAAATTAATACATTTCCCAACAATGACACCAGTGTAACAGACAAAGTATGACAGACAACAATACATAGCTTACTCTAAGTTCAATCCTATCAAACTTAGTTCATTCAGTAAATCATTTTCATATAGTGAGAAATTATTTATGTGTGGTAGCTGAAAGATCAAAATATCTTTGCACCCACAAATAGTCAGTACTAAAATTGTCAAATTCAAAAACAGAAGATGAAATCCAGCAAATCAATAGATCCAGAATATACCAAATAAGCTGAAAGGATTGTGCAAAATGTTGCATAGGTCAAACTAAAACAAAGCTAAAAACCGGAGTCAAAGAGCATTTTAAAAACATGAAATTGTAACAAGAAAATAAGTTAGCAGTAGCACTGATGTGACCTAAAAATAAAGTAAAAAAGGGGTGATAAACCAAAAGAAACTGACGTATTAACACAAAACATAAGGACCGAGTAATGGACTTTGAAATCCCATAGGTCGATAGACTGTGTTTGTGTATGCCACATGCTTCTTACTGCTGTAAGGGATGTACAAAGCGTCTTTCTACTCAAATAGACAGCGTTTTAAATTTCTGGGAACAAGGCTTTTAATTCTACGTGGCCACAGTCGCACTATGTTTGAGAAATTTCGAAAGCTGCACTGTCATTTAGGCCTTTCTCTGGATAATATCGGCTGTGTCACTCACCAAGGCGGCCCGGGTTCGATCCCAGGCGACCGCAAAGTGAGATTTGTGGTGGACAACACGGCGCTGGGGTGGGTTTTCTCTGGGACCTCCGGTTTCCCCCGCCATCTCATTCCACCGGTGCTCCATCTTCATCTCATGTATCATCAGTGTCACCGCCTGCGGTGCCGTGTGTAGTAAAAGCGGGCGTTAAACACTACACATTTCGGCTGTGTCAGCGAGAAGCAGGTTGAACGATTTCACCGAGATGTAAAGAAATTGGAAAGATGTGAATTTCAAAGCAAAGTATATGAGAAAAACTGGTTTAATGTCCAAATCTATGTGATTATTTAGAACAGATGTGAATTATAAGTTTATTACCAAGAATTTTGTGTTGGCATTGTAGACTTGTAGACTTAATTAAATTTTATTTAATAATATGACAAATTCGACACACCAGACCACAAACATTCATATTTTACTATTTCTTTTATTGTGGAAGATCGGTACGTGATGAAGGAAACCTAAGTTCATGTTGTGATTCAGCTTACTCAAATAAGGGATAATGAAAAACTAAAAAAAAAACAGAAAGCAAATTAAATGTTGCATATTAGTGTAATTGAATTTATATATTACCAAAGGAACTTTACATCACCTGCAGCCTACAGTGGGCAGCAAGCATCCTATCAAACTGGTGACAGATGTTGGATTCTGCTATCACGTTTATAAGGAGCTGTGGTGAGCATGAAACATTTGGGTTGCCGGTAACACTGCTTTTTGTCTGCAAATTGTGCATCCCACGAGCCAAATGTTGTTATATGCAAGGTTTATGTAAAAGCATTTACACCATATGTGGTCTTCCTTATTCCCGAAAATTACAGGCATCAACAAAGGAAGAATTGCCGACGACAAAGGAAAATCCCTCAGAGAGCTTCTTGCTCGACAGCTGCAGAATGACAGCGTGTCAGTCATCTGGTAACAAACGACTACACAAAGTGAAGGAGACGTTTGCTTATGTAGGTAAACTAACGTATAAGAAAGCTCTTATCAATAAGTTCATTGATTGGAACATGCAGTACTTTATAAGCAGAATTTTGCAGTTTAGCCACACACCTATAAGTCTAAGAAACATTACTTAAGGTTCTAAACAGCGGCGAGGCGTGACTTACAGAGCGAGGTAAGCTCCAAGTAATAATTTCTATTACAATTACAGAGAAAATTACTCAGAGACTTAGTGCTACTCTTTATTACTCTTTCTATTGTACAGTTAAACGTAAGCCCTTCTTCATTGCACGACTGCTCACTCTACAAATAACATATTCCTGCTCCAATCTCATAAATCATTATTACTTACTATATTCTGTCTAACTAAATAGAACCTGAAGGGCACAGAAGTGACACTTAATAAAAGTTCCCATGATGAAACAGTTATTGCTCATAGATTCCTGTAATATAACGTTACCGATTCCACCACTAGATTCCTGCGATATCAAATAGTTCGCCGGACACCGACAGATGGTAGCACGGAAGTTATCAAAACGTTGTGGGATAAAATGGCCATCAAATTAAGAAACTTCTGGCCCTGTATAAAGGTTTTATTTAATTGAGAATGAACGTAACAATCCCTTTACTTCCTTTTCAAAACAAGCAGTAATAAAGACTCTTACGCCTAAAAAGGAGACATCATTTTCTGTTCAGTTTGGAACAGGAGACTGGCATAATATTTATTAGATCACGAAGGAAGCTCCTTAGGGTATACAATACATTAACTAACAACAAAATACTAATGCAAATATAGTATGTAACTCATATGACTATTTCTTCTATCATTAAGAATGCAACCACTATGTTTGGACGGTGTTTCCTATTGGAAACGACACTATACCCAACTACATCCCTCACCAGGAATCCGCGAGGGCATATTCAGGGCTTCGGCCATGCTTATGCACTAGCATCCAATCTCACCTTGGTTAGGCCATACGGCCAACCTCTACACGCTCTCCATGAATCCGCAGGTGCACATAGCGGTACTGCTGGAATTCCTCACCTGACTTCCCTCCGGTGGAGGTTTTGTAGTGGGTAGTACCTTCGGGTGAAGCTCACACTCCCGGCTGCACCATCCCAGTACAGTCGGGATTAGTCCATAAATGGATTTTTCCTCCACTTGGAAAAAAAGATACAGTTTATTAATTCTTAGGATAGTGTATCCGCATCGTAATTCGTCTAATCCTGTATGTCTGAGAGGTCTGGAGTATGGTCGCTGACAGTTGGATCCGGCACATTCAAACGGTACAGAACAGATGTCTCATATCCATCTACTCTATTGGCCGTTACTTTCCGTCAAGACTACTTTTTATCTCTTCCACATGTGGAAGATTTAGTTGAGCGTAAGGCTCAAAAGTTCAACGCAAGGTTACAACTACATTAAAGCGCTCTCGTTAGGCCTCTGGGGGACTATAACCCCACTAGGCCACCGGGTACCCCGAATTGCTTGGGGACATCCGAAATAACCAAGGAGATACTCCTAACAGTAGCTAAAGCTGAGCTCCATTAATTCCCAATCAGAGAATGCTGGTCTTTAAAAATCATCCTACCGGAACACAAAACCAGAGCGTTGAGGCGTATCGACCTTCACGTGACCAGCGCTGCGATCGTCTCTTATCAGATCTTATTTGGTCGTTTAGAAGAATGAAATATTGGTAAGTTGATGTACAGTAAGTTACGAAACACGAATAGAGCGATTGGAAGCTGCGTGTGTCTATATGATGTTTTCTACCCCCCCCCCCTCCGATGTATGACACATTCCTATCCAGAAGACATGATTATATCTGAACAGAGTATACATACACTGGACTCGTCGTGCATGTGCGATAAGCTGAGGTAAATTTCCCTGTGTAGCGATTTTTTTCCGGTACCTTTCTCGCCTTGCCATATAGTACACCAAGGTGACTGGTATTGCGTTTTTCAAAATCAGCTTAAAGGGGCAAAATTGCACCTGTTTTCTCAATACTCATCTAAACGTAACAAAGTCACCCTACATATCCCGCGAAAAGATTCTACCTGAAGGTAAATGCTTTTAGAGGAAGACACTCAGAAAAATGATTAAGGCTTACTAATGCCTGCCAGCAGCGACGGACGGATGGACCGAATAATCACTCCATTATTATGCTTGGTATTCAATCTGATCAATCATTATTAATTAGTATATTCGGTCTAGCGAAATAGAACCTGAAGCGAACAGAAATGACATATGCTAAAGTTGCCCATGATGAAACAGTTACTGCTCGTAGATTCCTGTAATCATATAAAGTTACCGATTCCACCACCAGATGCGTACCGTAAGTAGTTCACCCATCGCCGATAGATGGCGGCACTGAAGTTATCAAAAGGTTGTGGGTTGGAATGACCAAAAAACAGAGGAGCTTCTGGTTCTGTATATAGATTTTATTTAATTGAAAACAAAGTTAACAACAGCTTTATTCAATTTTCAAAAGAAGTGGTAATAAGGGCTCTTACGTCTAAAAAGTAGACTTATTTTCGGTTGTTTGGGAAACGGAGACTGGCATTATGTATATTAGATCACGAAAGAAGTTCTGTGCTATATTAAAATTTCGTCTTATGAAGCTTCTTGGTAGTTTCTATCGTTTGTATAACAAATAACAACTGAGTAGTACAAAATATGCAAGAATAAGCAAACCATTATTTGGTACTCAGTTGTGTGAGAGCCCGCCTGATAGCGTAGGTGGTAGCATGTTTGTCTCAAGTTCAAGAGGTTCCGAGTTCGAATCTCTGTCAGGGTGAGTTACCTGGATGAGGTTATTCCGGGCTTTTTCCCTTATCCTAAAAGACGAATGTCGGGTAACACTAAGCTCGATGGACCCTGGGCTCATTTGAGCATCATTTCAGCCATTGCATTCATCGTCCAATATGACCTAAAGTTGGAGGACGTAAATACATAAATTACAAAAAAAAATGGTTCATGGTACTTATTTCTGCACATTCTGAAGTGAGATCCGTGAGTCGCGAATCAGGTCATTAAATTATGTCAGTTGTACAGTGCTTGAGTCCAGTCTCCACAGCTCATCGCATCTGTGCCTTGAAAATTGTTCTATATATCGTATTGCTTTCTCTTCATGTCTTGGATGAGTCTCTCGTAGATCGGGTTTCAAGGCAATAGATGTTTCAATCTCAGGTCTTCTAAAACGTTTTGCTTGTATAACACAAAATCAGTGATGAACAGGCTAAGAATCAAAATTGATGTGAGCATTAACGTATACACAAATGCAATTCCATTTGGGGAAAAAAAGAAAAACAAAGAGCTCCTTAATTGGATCTTATCTTTGCGACAACTTAGAAAGTTCCATATTTCATTAATTCGTACTTTTAATTATGAACACTGCCGTGTTTCATTTAATTGATTTACATATTATTAAGACAATATGTACTCTCCACTGACAGATCTCGTAAAACACTCGTGTCATACGTTGGCAACACAAGGTGATCGCACCGCCGCAGGTAAGTTGGTACGAAACTAAGTTATGAAATATCGTGCACCCATTTTTTTTTCCGGAAACTATTTACAACTGTATTATTCGTACCTGCCTAGCCAATAATGCATTATTACAGATGGGACACAAAGATAATTACAAGAGCTTTAAGAGTTGTGTCTGCATCTTTAAATTTGTTGCACTTTATAAAAACTAATATTATCATCTTCTCTGATCTGTGGCAATACAGTATTAGAACATATTGTAATATTCCTCGCTGCCAGGCACTATACGGGATCTTAATTTTTACTGAATGCTGAAAAATGTATTGCATTCACATCAAAAACTGTTACCATTTTTGAGCTGGCGAACGAGAACACATTACTCGGGGGGTTTCACTCAGAGGCTTAATATACAATTCAGAACAATATTAAAGACACTTTCACAATCACTATTTATATTTATTATACCTTAAAATAATCTTTTACAGTGTCCAGCGTCGTCCATCTCCTCGGTTGTCCACACACCCCACGCTTAGTCACACACACACCATAGCTACAACGAGCTATTCCAACAACCGCTCACACACCCCAACATACAACTCTTCATACACAAATAACAAAATGGGCGACGTGCCAATAACTCAATACATCATGTACAAATAATGCAATACCTTATTTACAAATTCCACAAGGGCTGTTCCATTAATTTATTTATTATTGTTATTTACATGAGTGGAGCCAAGGAAGCAAACAGTAGTTGGAACAGCCTATTACGTAACAGACGGAAGGAAGGACATTTGTACTAACGACTACTCTAATAAACTCAAGATAATCCACATAATTAACCTAACAAAACCCTACATTTCCCTCCCCTCTAGAAAAAGACGAGCCCCTGCTCGTCGGACTAATATCAAACAGCAAAACACACAAAAGAAAAGCACTAAGGGTAGCCCCTAACCTATCATTAGAAAACACAAACATGAAAAGTACCAATAAATGAATTCCTGAGAGGCCCCTCCCAATGAGTCACGATGCATGATGTTGTCTACACCACTAGTCCCAGAGTCCACCGAACCAACCCTACACCACTGGAACACTGATGGAAGTCACAGAGGCGCAGCACGACGATTACAACCATTTGGAGTAGCAGACCGACCCTGAAGATGAAAATTGGGCAAACTGGTGGTTACCACAAATGGCACATACCTGATGTCACAGACAGTTCCAAACATAGGGGAGCCAGCAAGCTGTGCTGCTCTCCTGCTGCCACACACCTGTGGGGGACTGGCCACATCACCCCACGACGAACTGCAAAGGTAACCAACTTGCTGGAATTGTGGTCTGCCATACTGATGAAGTGACCCCTGTGGTCACTCCTGAAACTTTGAGGCATAGCCAGCGTTACTGCCTCTGGTACTGGTGCTGCCGCGTTGCTGCTGCTACCTCTCCCGCTGCAACTACTGCTTCTGCTGGTAGGTGAGGGTGGCTGGGGCTCTTTGCTAGCTGCAGACGACGACACTCTTCCTGGGGCACTCCCGCACAAAACTAAACAATTATACAATTAACAATGGACAAGTATAACATAAGGCTACCCATAGTTAAATATACTTTTGGAGGGAAATGTAAGGGGGTAAATCAAAAGTGACAATAACATAAAAACAACAAAACAAAATTATAACATGAAGTGTATCCGGATACTAAATACACTTTTGAGATGGCCATCTCCACACACTCATTCACACAGCAAGACTCCTAAAATACTACAACTGGGATTAAAAAAAACTAAGAAAGTTCTTCATCCAGGAACTGCCGTGGCGGTGAAGAGAGCTCAACCCTAATATTTAAAAGAAAAATCTGAAACAAAGGACTAAGCATCTTAACAGCAAATGAAATAATACTTCAGTGACTGGCCAGTGACAAAACTTAATACCCACCCTAAAGTATCTTATAACTCAAACCTCCTCGCATTAGTGAGCGCATCACAGCGGTTTCACTAGGCGTCACTCCAGTACTGGGGTCGCTCCCAGGTGCGCAGCGGCTTCCTCAGGGACGACTCCTCTTCTACAATGTGCTGCAGTCACGACGGTGCTCACATTGAACTCGAATAACCACTAGGATGTGGCGGCTGGCTCCGCAGCTGGGCCACACACTATACTGCTACTTCGATAAAGATGGTACATGAGTAAAACACTGAAACAGTCACGATAAAACGTTAATAGTTCTGATATAAACGGAATGGTTGGCACGGAATTCCTGGGAGAACATCATAAATGATCAGAAATATGAACAATTAAGTGGACTTAAGCAAATGACGAAATGGTAGTCACACAAGAGGTTAAACAAAATATGCATCAATAGAATTATATGTAAAGCATAGCAAAGCATCATTAACTGAGTTTATCAGACGATGAACTGACTCTGAGAGAGAGAAAAAAAAAGAAAAAGAAAAAGAAATTAAGCACGATAAGGGCCAGTAGGATCGTGATACGGGAAGATGCGGGAAACATGGATGGACTGTAACTTAGCCCTAGGAGCATTCGGTCGACGTACAACATAAGTCACAGGTGTGAGCTTCTTCACAATTTCAAACGGGCCAAAATAGCGGTGTAGGAGCTTGGTGCATTTGCCTCGTTTCCTAACGGGAGTAAAAACTTTAACTAATTGACCAACATTAAAGGACACATCTCGATGTTTGGCATCATACTGAGACTTCTGTTTGATCTGTTGCTTGTTGATGTTGTGGATGGCAAGCTCACGGGCCTTCTGGATATCCTCTAAAGTCTTCCGGACGAACAAGTCGTTAGTAGTAGCCTGTAACTGAACTTCATTAGGGAGAACAGGCTCTCGTCCATACATCAGGAAAAACGGAGAAAACTTGGTCGTCTGCTGTACAGAAGAATTGTAAGAAAATATAACATAAGGCAACACCGTATCCCAATTACGCTGATTGTCATCAATAAAATGGCTCAACATATTAACTAGTGTGGCATTGAAACGTTCCGTGAGCCCGTTCGTCTGTGGATGATAAGAGCTAGTAAAGTTAGGAGAAATAGACAGAGATTTTAGTAACTCCTGCGTGACCTGGCTGAGGAACACAGTACCCCGATCGGATAGCAATGTCTCAGGAGCACCATGACGACAGACGACATTCTGTAAAATAAACCTGGTGACATGAGGAACAGTAGCCGCTGGAAGCGGAGCAGCCTCGACCCATCTAGTGGCATACTCGGTGCACACAATAATGTGGCAGTTGCCAGTGGATGACCTAGGAAGAGGACCCAAAAGGTCAATACCCCAACGTTGACCTACAGCTAAAACAGGAAGAGGTTGAAGTAATCCTGCGGGCTTCAAGTTCTTAGGGCCTTTACGCGATTGGCAGCTCGGGCAGGTCCTCACAAAATGTTCGATATCTTTCTTCATGCCAATCCAATAGTATCTGGAATGAATCTTATTATAAGTTTTGGAAAACCCAAGGTGACCCGAAAGTGGATCATCATGACAAGAGGTAAGAATCTCATGCTTCAACGACTCTGGAATCACCAGTAAATGCAGAGGACCCGTGGAACCAGCATTTTTCCTATATAAAGCACCAGATTTAAGAGTATAGGTGGCAGTTTGGCGCAGAAGCTTCGGAGTAGCATTAGTGTCGTCCACTAAGGTATCCATTAGAGGACGCAGCAGTGGATCAGCTTTCTGTTTCTCCGCAACTTCTATAGGAGAAAGTAAACAAGTTAATACATCATCCAATTGCTCCACTTGATGATCCTGGGGTTGCAGCACAGGAAACCTAGATAAAGTGTCTGCATCGTTATGCTTTTTACCAGATTTGTAACAGATAGTATAATCAAACTCCTGTAGTTTAAGGCTCCAGCGAGCCAGACGCCCTGTAAGATTTTCAGATTATTTAGATAACACAATGAATGGTGGTCAGAAATCACATGAACTTTATAACCATATACAAATGTTTTAAAATGTGTGAAACCAAAAAAATAGCTAGGAGCTCCAACTCTGAAACACCATAATTACGCTCACACTTGGACAACAATCTAGAGGCATAAGCAACAGGTCTTAACTGGTCGTTTACAGATTGCAACAAAACACACCCTATGCCTACACCACTAGCATCAGTGTGGAGCTCTGTGTACGCTCCAGGAGTATAGTGTGCTAACACCGGTGCAGAAGTCAGCGCATCCTTCAAGGCCTGGAAAGCATGCTGTTGGTCAGATCCCCAAACAAAATCACAGTTCTTTTTAGTCAATTGTGTTAAAGGATGGGCAATGTCATCATAACCTTTCACAAACTTTCGATAAAAATTGAACAAACCAAGGACCTTCCTGACATCCCTGACATTCTTAGGCTGAGGTAAATTTTGAATCACAGTTATCTTGTCTGAGTCTGGAGATATGCCCTCATTAGAGACTTCAAAACCCAAAAGTTTGACACGGTTCATGGCAAAGAAACATTTCTGCGGTTTCAATTTAAAGTTGAAAAGCACCAAACGCTGAAAAACAGCCTCTAAATTATCCAGTAGTTCCTCAAAAGAATGAGCATAAACAAGGATATCATCAAGGTAAGCCAGAGCTTTCTTAAATTTTAAATCACCTAACAACTTTTCAGCAATGTAAGAAAAGAAACGGGGAGCATTGGCTAGTCCAAAGGAAAGTCTTTCAAATTCAAATTGACCACTGTGGCAAACAAACGCCGTGAATGGCTTGGCGTGCTCCTCAAGGGGGACCTGAAAATAAGCAGAAAGAAGATCCAACGAGCAGAACCAGGACACTCCATGCAATGAGCTAAGCAAGTCGTCGATGATGGGAAGTGGAAAAGATGATGGAATGGTCACCGAGTTAAGCTTCCTGTAGTCCACACAAAATCTGGTCGAGCCATCCTTTTTCTTAACTAGCACCACAGGAGAACTCCACGGAGACTGAGAATCCCTGATGATCCCAGCATCTTTCATCTCTTGAACCTGCTGATCGATGATTTCACGTTGCTTGATAGGAACTCTATACGGGCGCTGCTTAATAGGAGTTGGGTCAGAAACCTGTATATCAAATTTAGCAACATTGGTCATACCTAAATCCTGCAAGGTGGTTGCAAAAACATGAGAATATTTCAATAAAAGAGCATGAAGTTTATCTTTCTGGCTAGAAGACAATTTATTATTTACATTAAACTGAAAGTTTGGTGCTTCCAAGGGCGTGATATCCTGAGGCGAGATTGAATGACTCTGAACAAAAGCAACATCTTGGACATTAGCTAAGGTCGTGCGAGAAAACAAAGTCTTAGGCTCTGATGATGCATTTTGAACAGGCACAATATAATCTTGTCGGGGTGAGCAAACCATTTGAGGAATGGATATCTGTTTCTTTTGCAAAATACCTGGCACAGGCTCAAACATTACATCACAATCAATGGGCGAAGAAAGTTCTACTGCTACATGACAAACCGAAAATGGAGGAATCTGGACATCTTCTTTAACAAACACTTTGTTTGCTGGTTTAGTAACATCACCCTCAGTAAACGGCACTACAGCAATATCTGACATGGGGAGTTCTGTGTTCTCTACCATAGAAATATGACACAACTTGTCATCTACATGAATCACAACATCATTTTTAACATAATCAATAATAGCTTTGTGTGCAGACAAAAAATCATTACCTAAAATCAAGTCATGTGCTAGCCCTTTTACAACAAGAACATCTTCCTGAAAGAGACAGTTATTAATTGAAAAATCCAAAGGTAGGTGGTATGCAGCATTCAAAAGCTTGTTTCCAGCAGTTCTAAGTAAAATATCCACAGGCTGCAATTTAGAAATATCAGATACGTGTACAGCATTGACAATACTGACAGCACTGCCAGTATCGAGAAGAACCTTCACAGGGATATTATTAATGGACCCTGAAACTTGTAAAACATGGCCAAAAGGTAAAGTTGAACTTGACGACTGATCAGGCTTGCTGTCGTGATGAACCTCTGCTACCGTGGCCTGTTTGAGGCACCGCGCTGAGCGTTCTTTGAACTATAAGCATCTGAAGATTGCCTGCAAAAACGTGCTATGTGACCAGGTTGGTTACAATTATAGCATACAAAGTTAGCAGTACGTCCACCATTGGAGCAGTTACCAGCTTGGCGGGGAGATGACCTCGTTACTGGATCAGAATTAGCAGGAACCTGCAAAGATTGAAGTGGATTGGCTAAACGGTCCATTTTGGCTGCAAGCTCTGACATCATATCCTGAGAAGGTGCTGGTGATGGCGACGGGAGTGACAAACACTCTGACGCTGCAACAGAACGGCCAGATATAGATTGAGGTGCAGAAACAACTGGGTATCCAGGTATGGACAGCGGCACATTACTATGCAGTTGATTAGACACCAGGTGTTGTCGGTTCTGGATGTAGAACTCAGCTTTATCAATGCGCTTAATAGCTTGCAAAACTTCCTCTACGGTAAGCAAATTCAAAGGTAACAGAAACTGGACATACTGTGGTTTCAACCCTTTATACAAATTCTTAATTTGCTCTGGCTGAGACATAAAAGAATTTACTTTATCACACAATACTAGCACATCATAAATGTAGTTAAGCACAGGCTCAGAATCACGCTGAACACGTTGGCGAAGTTGGATCTCATACACATCATCCTGGTGAGCTACCTGAAAAGCTGTAAGAAAAGCATCTTTCAAAATAAACCAGTCGTGAGCGGGACACCTATGGCAAAACGTCTTGTACCATGCTACAGCAGTACCTTTAAGATAGCATGGGAAAAACTGCAACTTTTGAGTACTGTTCCATGCATTAGCACGAGCAACCATTTCAAAATTAGTCATAAAATCGTTAACACATTCATTAGGAGCAGCTGAAAAACAAGATGGTTGTATAAAGGTTTGAGAAACAGGTTTTATTGAAGCCATCGTGTTAGTGATGGTAGATTGTACCGCAACCAGAAGGTCAGTATTCTGTGCAATAATTCCGGGGGGTGACTGATCAGGCACCGAACTACGTTCATCAGGTTCGACATCTGTGCCGACAGAGGATGTATGTACATTGGTGTTATTCTCCACAAAATTTTCCATGGTGAAAGAAAAGATAACGATGTACACATGCAAAATTACTACAAAAATCACTGATAGTGACTACTATTCGTAATAGAACACAAGATTTGAAATTCCTGCAGAAATAGCAACACGGTGAGAACACAATACGTGACTGAATAACACTAGCACTGCACAAAATGCTGCAAAGAAAATCCTGATTATTACAATGCAAATGGAAATGAAAAACCATGCAAAAAGATAGATCATCAACGTAAAATTTCTAACTGAGCATAACAGCAAACAGAACCACAAGGATTAAGCTCAAAAAGCACTGCATTTCCTGCACAAAACAAAAGAACATGTTAATACGTGAACAAATAATGCCGGGGTGACGTCACTACCCAAGTTACTTATCATAAGATGGCTACCGCCGTCCTACGCAGAACTGAAATTGAACGCAATTAATGAAATATATATCAATAAAGTACATTTACACTTAAACTGATGCTAAAATGAACAAACACGGCGCCTCCACCAAATGTAATATTCCTCGCTGCCAGGCACTATACGGGATCTTAATTTTTACTGAATGCTGAAAAATGTATTGCATTCACATCAAAAACTGTTACCATTTTTGAGCTGGCGAACGAGAACACATTACTCGGGGGGTTTCACTCAGAGGCTTAATATACAATTCAGAACAATATTAAAGACACTTTCACAATCACTATTTATATTTATTATACCTTAAAATAATCTTTTACAGTGTCCAGCGTCGTCCATCTCCTCGGTTGTCCACACACCCCACGCTTAGTCACACACACACCATAGCTACAACGAGCTATTCCAACAACCGCTCACACACCACAACATACAACTCTTCATACACAAATAACAAAATGGGCGACGTGCCAATAACTCAATACATCATGTACAAATAATGCAATACCTTATTTACAAATTCCACAAGGGCTGTTCCATTAATTTATTTATTATTGTTATTTACATGAGTGGAGCCAAGGAAGCAAACAGTAGTTGGAACAGCCTATTACGTAACAGACGGAAGGAAGGACATTTGTACTAACGACTACTCTAATAAACTCAAGATAATCAACATAATTAACCTAACAAAACCCTACAATATAGTCAGCTGAACACCCAACAACTAGAATTGTAAGAAAATCACAGCAGTTTATCTTGTTTATTACGTGTACGAATGTAATTTATTTATTAATGGTCTGCAAGGCCTTTGAAACTAATTCTCTTAATAGTAACAAAGAGAAGCTGTGCCATAATACATGTTTTAATTATATTATTGATTCTACGGGCTTGAGTCTTGCAATAAATTTTCTGCATGGCACATATTCATTATTTTATGCTTTAATGAATTACCTCAGGGATTTTGTATGAACTTTCAAGGAATTAAATATGGAATGTGGTATTTGACAGGAAAATTTGAATAACAGCACTGTACTGACAGTCATTACTTTATTTTATTATTCAGTCTTATTAGCATAACATATTAATTTGACATTTACTAAAATAACTCGATTAATTCAACTGAATGAATTACAAACGACCTGTAGCACAACACTAGTTACAACATTGTAGCTACGAATAAAGCTCGAAACACTTAAAATCGATATAACATGGCTTACAAAGAAACTTTAACAAAACTTTCTGTGTAACATTGAATATATTGCTAAATAATTTAAATGATATAAATAGCATTACTTTAAAATAAACCTGCAGCTATTGCTTAACTATATAAGGTAATGAAAATAACAGAAATGTAAAACTTCAATATTTTACAAATAAATGTTAACATTATATTCAAGCATTTAAAGTGATATTCATTAGAAATTGAACGTATTACAAGGAAACTGTAGCATAATATAACATTGTAGTTACTTATTAAGTGTAATACATTTTTCAATATTAATAAGGTTAGTTGCTTCAAGAAAACCAAAAGATTTACCCGGAATTTGCCAACTTTCGGAAAGATTCTCAAACAGGTAGTTAATACCAAAAACCAATCAGATCAATGTAATCATAAGTATTACACCATAATATTACTGAGCAGTTTGAGAGGAATGATTGCTTTTAGGTAAAGATTAAACACCGTATACATCATACATTAAAAATATAGATTATAACAATACATTGTACTTCACACAATGATTACACTTTATAAAAGTGAGTGTTATGAGCATTATTTGAAGAAATAGGCGATTTTCTGCAGTTATAACCGCTTAAACAAATCTCGAATCATTATACAGGAGGCGTGTTCGTAAAACAAGGTCTCCAAGGGTTTGGAGCCGTGAAGAATGCAATTACGCGAGATCCGGCAACACTGGCTTGTAGCTTGGTTTCACCCCTTCAAATCCCCACCACAACGAACCCGTTGCAACCATTAGTTTTGACTGGGCAGCCGTTTGCGATGGAGCTTCCTATCACTTCCGCCGCCAAGTGCGAGTTGCATGCAGTGATCCACTTCTTGAGTGCCAAGGGCACTACCCCCAATGAAATTCGTCCTCAGTTTTGCGAAGTCTATGGGCTACAGTGTATGGACGCGAAAAACGTGCGAAAGTGGGTCAGAGCGCTCAAAGACGGACGTACAGACGTCCATGACGAACTGGTTCTTGTTGACCTTCGGTTTCAGCCGAAACAATTGCATAAGGAGAGCAAGAAATTCTTAAAGATCGACGCGTGACAGTTCACGAGCTGTGCGAACTTATCCCTGAGGTCAGTAAGGCTACGATTGACAAGATATTGACCGAACACTTGCGTTATCGCAAGGTGTGTGCGAGGTGCATACTGCACATGCAACGGCTGATCTCCTGGCCCAGTTCCGATGGGACATCCTCACCCATTTCCTCTACAGTCCAGACTTAGCACCTAGTGATTATCATGTGTTTCCTGAGTTGAAGTCACAACTGGGTGGAACACATTTCCAGACGACGATGGTTTGATAAACGAGTTTGAGCGCTACCTGCTCATCTTGGCGGGAGAGTGCTATGACAAGGGTATTCAAAAACTGTCATAATGCATGAAAAAGTGCATACATCGCTCGCTCGTGCTGGCTGGCTGGCTGTATACAGCCAGAAGGTTTTTGCTGCGTGCCCACCCGTTAAGGGTTTTACCGCAGGTAAGATTTAGAATTGAAGTTTGTAGGATGAATGTGGTGTAGGTTTTGAGGTTGGAATTAAATTTAGAGGTTACAGAATGTACCTTCGGGTTGAAGGGGAGGATGCAGTACTTTGCACCCAAATCGTTGTTTTTTGTTTAATTTTTAGTTGGGGAAAAATTTAGATGCCAAACAGCTTAGAAGAATTTTGAGGAGCTCAGCTTTAGCTGCTGATAGGATTAGCTCCTGAGTTATCTGGGGTGCCCGCATGCCATACGGGGAACCCGGTGCTGTCTAGATCGGCGTCTAGTGGGGTCATAATCTCCCAATGCTCTAACAAGGGCGCTTCTGTGTGATGGTAAACTTGCGTGTAATTTTGAAGCCCGGCGCCTAATTTCATTCTGCACGTATGGAAGACCCGATGCTTCGTGGAGCAACCTGGTAGGGAAATAACGTCCCACAGAATAGATAGACCGTAGTCCTCTATTCTGTGCACGTTGAAGCCATGCTATCCAGCTGTCTGCTGCTATGCCCCAGATCTCGCAGGCATATAGCAATGGTGATTACGTTGAAAAATAGCTGCAAGTTCCGCCTTTCCATCAATGTAACATTTGTTGAAACGTAGAGTCAGAATGAAAAATTCAATGCCATAGCCGGGATTTGAACCACGTATCTTATGGTTTCCGTCCAGCCGTTCTACCATTGAGCTACTATGGTCAACGTGCCGATATGACATTAACTTCTGCAACTGATTCGTATTTTCCCGGTAAACCACTTAGGTGTTTTCATAAACACATGAGACAACTACCATAATGGCAACTTACTACATGTAAGTACTTTAAGGCTCGTGCTTTATAGTTAACCATATTAGGTCAATTATTGGAAATTAATTGTTCTTTCACACTGGCCGTGTGTAGGCTAAATTGTCGAAACGTAGAGACAGAATGAAAAATTCAATGCAATGCCGATATGACATTAAATTCTCCAACTCACGGCCAATTGTTAAAGAACAATTAATTTCCAGTAATTGACCTAATAGTGGTTAACTATAAAGCCCGGGTCTTAAGTACTCACACGTTGTAAGTCGCCATTAAGGTAGTTGTCTCATGTGTTTATGAGAACTCCTAAGTGGTTTACCGGGAAAATACGAGTCAGTTGGAGAATTTAATGTCATATCGGCACGTTGATCATAGTAGCTCAGCTCAATATTAGAGCGGCAGGACGGAAACCAGAAGATCCGTGGTTTAAATCCCGGCTATGGCATTGAATTTTTCATTCTTGCTCTACGTTTCCACAATTTAGACTACACACGGCCAGTGTGAAAGAACAATTAATTTCCAATGTCACATTTATTAACAATAAACATGTTTTATATATTAAAGTTGGAGACCTTATTTTACGTACACGCCTCGTATTTAAAGTGCCAAAAGCAGTATAAAAAGAACTGAAAAACAAGAACAAATGAAAAGTAAAATTTGAACCTTATTTGTTGAGCATCTCAGAAATATAAATTACAAATATGAAAATTATTGAAATTGCATAGATCCGTACTTATTAATGCAGTAAATTGAAAATTTGTTGGTTTTATAATATTTTCTTCGCACAGTGCTTTGAGTGCCCTTTGATTTGTGGCACCCTGACCACGTACGGTACAAAGAATTTTCATTCCCACGGTGGAATTTCACCTATTATAAGCAAATTACTTTAAAATGAACATTGGTGTAGTAACAACAGTAAAGTAATAGTTAATTATCTGTTTCCAGCTCTAATGATGTCCTTTAACATGAATACCAGTGCATGGTTTGCTTTCTTGCTGGATAGACTCACATGTCCTAGATCTTGATAGCCACAATAATCTGTTTGACTCATAATTCAACCCCCTATCCAGAGAAATTTAATCCATCAGTAAACAGTTTTTGTCTTCTTGCTTCAGTTTTACAGTTTCTGATTGTAAGACCAAAATCACAGCAGGACTAAGGTCTGTTTCTAAAGGAATCTTAGGTAGCATATCTTAAGGAGCATTACTGGTGGCAATGAAATGTGTATATCCGTGAACTTCGCTTGTAACTCGATAATGCAAACACTTAATCCTCATAATTGAGGACAATTATTGTCCATCTTGTTTCAAAGTCCTAAATTTCTCTCTTTTATTAGCCACTGTTATTTTTTTAATTTAATAAAACCGTTACCCTGTTTCTGTTTATTTTGTACATACGAGATGTTCTAGGAGACAAACTAATTTTGTAACCCCGGCACATAAAACATCTTTTCCTTTACTTGCTGAAGTGGATACCACTCTTATCTGGGGACTTACTAAAACAAGAAGCTACCATGGAAAGACTTATAGCTCAACTCTGCATCTCCTTTATTACAGTCACTGTTCCTCACAAATGATTCTTTAGTTGATGGAGTATCAAAGCTGATGGTACTATCACCCGCATACTCAAACCTACACTGTATGGGACAATTTCCAATTGTTTTGGTATGATACCGTCCCTGTTAGGCACAATATTGTCATAATAACCGCAAAAGTCTTATTAAATGCATAATTAAGGGCGGATAGATACCACAATATGAATTAAACGTAGTTATAACAAATACAGAGGATAATGATTAAATATACAAGTGCAGGAACTAAATAGGCAATCCCGATATATATATATATACATACATACATATATATATTATTGAAATCACGAGAACCCAACGTGTCGAGAGAGCGAGGAAAATGAACACTTTCCCTAACAGGTATTTTCTTTGTGTTCCTATCCGACAAAGGTGGCATTGTTCAAGGCTATACCCTCGGCGCCAGCCTATGTTTTGGTCTGCACATGATACGTGATGAGAGAATAGACAGCGGGATTTAAGATACACATTTTCAAACATGCTTATGCATTAATTAGCTGGACTGTGGGAATGTGAAAGTTGCGTGGAATACATGCCTCAGACACTACAAATTGCTATTAAAATTAAGAGTAGGGATCAAACAACCTATAAGGAACAAGCAACAGGTCACATGACCCCTAAAGTGTCCAAAATTCGGAGAAAGGAAGGGGAAATTTGTGCAATGGCGACGTTTGATGTTTGCTAGGAAAAAAAACTCTGTTTCGGTGAGTGATGGGGGCAATAAGTACTGAAAGTTCATCAAAGTCCGTGTTCGCGAATGGACGGAGTAACACACATTAGGTGGTTATCGAACACCCTGTGTAGGCGAGTGAAAGAAACTGCACACATTACATCATTAAGATTTCACCAAACTCCGTTGTTGAATAATCCTCCGGAAATACTATTTTGTGCGAAGCAATGCCCTCGACGTTCAGGAACAACGCGTACACATCTACATACAACACTCGGCGCGTCCTAGTGATTTACAAGTTCACTCGCGACGGTGATTCAGACTAGCCGTCGTGTCATGCGCACAGCAACGGGCAAATCTCAATTCTCGCGCCTAATGTGCGAATAACATCAAGACAACAGTGACGAGTGGAGAGAACTACTTGTAATAATAAACTTGACATTTAACGGTCGTGGTGTCTTCTATGTGATAATACCCACACACTGTCAGGACGCACCCACTCCCTGAAACTCAAAAGAGAGAATTCATGCAGATCTACCCTGAGCAAACCCCCGACCTGTTGGAAACCTCCCATCCGTAGTCCTCGCCCATCACATATCTTGTCATATGAGGTGTTGAGTGCCGGGAGGGCTCAACGAGGTAATTAACGGGCAAGGACCATCTCAGGTACCAGTCCATGTTGTAACCTACGTCTAGAACTGTTCATAAAGTCTTATTCCAGAAATTCATACATGCATTAAAGGAAACACAAATTTCATTGCAAAGATGCACATATCTATCCATTGTTGTAACAATGCTCGCTCCCGAGGAAATGTATGAAAGTGTATATACATCTGAAAATATGCTTTGTAATCGTATGGGCAGATAATAAATAGCTCCTCCAACATTTTAGGAATTTACAGGAATACTTTAACCATAAACTTGTCACTGCATTTATCATGTAAAGAGTAAACAAAGGTATTCAAATATCCAGAAAGTAATTTTAAACCAGATAGATCAATAATAAGATAATGATAATGTAGCCTTGCAGAAACTATGAAACCCATGCTTTTTCAAGGGCCACTGACAACAATGCGTGTTTTAAACCTAAAAAGAGAAAAGCACAAGTTGCAAAAAGAATTTAGAATGGTTCAAACGCCCGCCTCTGTAACGTGTCTGTCTCACATTCAAGAGGTCCCGAGTTCTAATCTCAGTCAAGATGAGTTATCTCGATAAGGATTTTTCCGGTGTTTTCCCTTATCTTGAAAGATGAATGTCTAATAACTCTAAGCTCTATGTACCATGGGCTCATCGTTTCGTCATTGTGTAAACATCAAATAGTCCGAAAAAGGATTTGCAATTTGAATTAATTGCTTCAGGAATCTTGCATAAACTCACAAACTACAGCTTTGGAATTTCCAAACTTAGCATCCCCCATATCATTAAAAGTAGCAGCAACATAAAATATAAAATAAATTAAAATATGTATCAGAAGAGAATGTAACGGAATATGATATATCTCTGTTGGTAGCTCTCTAGCCTATTGTACAGTAAAATATTCTTATGGGCACTTTGGAAGGCCCATGTTTATGTAAGAGTTTCTTCCTTTTGCAGGTTTCAGTGTTGCTATGACGTACAGCCATTCTTTATTAGGTATAGCATTCATAATTTCCAAATACCGCAACAAGATAATGAGTCTCACTTCCCAATGTAAAGACAGAGTGAGCCAATCGTTTTCAGGAGTGCATCACCTAATGCAATGTCCCCTCCCCGGGACTGGCCTTTATCAGCGGATACGAACACAGTCCCATATGATAACCAGTGGCTGGGAATTACGCGTTACCCAGTCACCCTTGCACTGCTGCGCGCTAGGTATCCTCAGACTTGTGTTCAGGGAGGTCAGGGTCAAACACGGATGTGGATCAAAGTTTTTGGGTGTTTGGCAATATCTCTCCCACCACTCAGAGGCACCCCATCGAGAGATTTGGCTCGGGACCCCGAGATCGCTAAATCGAAGTAGGTCCCTAGGGTTAATTGTGTCAGAATGACTTTATAGTCTAGCTTTGCAGCGGAAGAAGACGAATAGTGATGAAATGAATGGTTTCTGAGTTTGCTACAAGATAAGAGTAGGTTCTGTTTTGTTCTGCCTCTAAATACGTACAAAGCGAAATCAATGCAGTTCATTAGGATGTTAAGGTTCGTAAGTTTATAGCTTTTTAAGGACTTAAAATTAGAAGGGCTAAGCAAAGAAGCATATCAAAAAGCAAGAATTCTTTAACTTGCAATAAAATGATTTAATACATTAAGGATTTCTCAAGACAGAGCTTTAACATTTCTTCGAAATGACAAAATGCCTTTCCTTCTGGATTCAGAATTCATGGCAGCAGAAGAAGTG
Source organism: Mantis religiosa (assembly GCA_030765055.1). Lineage (NCBI taxonomy): Eukaryota > Metazoa > Arthropoda > Insecta > Mantodea > Mantidae > Mantis > Mantis religiosa. The sequence continues at coordinate 42,476,457 of CM060952.1, forward strand.
TACACTGGTAGAAAGTTCATAATCCTGACATGGTCTTGTTCTGTAAGAGTTAGCTGCTCGAAGTATGTATTAGATGGGTTATCTTTTCTGCACAACTGTTTACGTACACTAAGACGATAACAAAGGAACGTGATGTTTCTGAGCATCGAGCAAAACATTTTGAAATTATTTAAAGACTGGGAGGTAAATACAGTGTGATCCATATAAACCTGAACCATTTCAATTAGCCATAACTTGAGAACCAATAATAGGACACGCATACAACTTTGGGAGAATATAATACACAATTGGGAGATTACATTACAGTATTTACATCTCAGAGAAAATGTTGGAAGTGTCCTCCACCAGCATCTATGCATGTTTGCGCGCGTCTCACCAAATTCTCTGAAGTTTTACGGAGAGTATCCTCGCCAATGTTACTTATTTCGTTTCGAATGGATTCCTTGAGAACATCAATTGTCCATGGCCTATTCTTGTGCTGTGACTTTGTGTGTTCGTAGAATTAAAAGTCCAATTTGCCGAAATTCTAAATGTTCTTTATTTGCGTAGACATACACTGTTCAATTCTCACGTAACAACATCACGTCACATATCACAATCTACAACACCAAGGTCGATGACAAAAACAAACAGCTCTCCTTACAACACCAACACAGCTGACTCTCGTTTTACAACACTCATGTTACCTGTCTTTACAAGAATTCTTGTTTCACAACTCTACTACTGCTGGCGTGCCACAATCTCTTAAATACCTGGCTGATAATTTCTAGACGACTCGAAAATAAACCAGAACTCGAACAACCTATCAGTCCAGAAATTTCCATTTATCTCTGTTTCGGCAGACCATTATCTGCGCTATGTTTATCTGCTTGTGCCGGCTGTTGGTTTTCACACCGCCCGCCTATCAGTTCCTTTTGTGTAATCAAGCCGCGCGATCGTAGATACGGGTTCGCGACAGTACGCTCTATTTTATAGATGCCTCCACAAGAAACAATCTGGTGAGGTTAGGTTCAGGGGATCTGGGTGGCCACAGATCTTTTGAGATTATTTGATTATTATCAAAGAAACTGGTTAGAAGTTCCATGGTGTCATTAGTTGTATGGCACGTTTCTGTATCTTGCTGCCGAGAACCTTCTCTCAATTCAATATCATCCAGCTGTTTCACAAATGTATTGAAGATACCCATAGAAACTTCAGTGTGTACAGTCATATCAAAGAACATGCTACCAACGATCCTCGAAGCTGACATCACGCACCATACGCCAACCTTTTCACCATGCAATGGGGTTTCGTGGATCACTTGGGGATTAACAGCAGCCCAATATCTCGTGTTTTGTGTGTTTATGTAGCCTGATAGATCAAATCATGTCTCATCTGTAAACCACGCTATGGAGAGAATGTCTGGACGTGGAATGAGAGTACCTTGAAACCATCGACAGTAAGTGATTCGTTTATTATAATCTGCTTCTTTCAGTTGTTGCACCATATGCAACCTATAAGGTGATAATCCCGATTTCTTCACAGCTCTTTGACATGTTTCATATGAATACCCTGATTCCTGGCTCAATCGACACAACGATTTGTTTGGAGAATTCAATAACCTTCTGCGAACATCTGTAACAGTCTCTGCATTCAATGGCAGCCTGTGTTTTCTACTCTCACTAATGAGTATTCCAGTTGTCCCCATCTTTCTTACGAGCGATAAAATTGTTGCCTTTGTCGGAACATCGCGTATATTAAATTCTGTTCGAAATTCTGGTTGTGTTATTACCAAGAAATTTGTTTTCCAATATATTTTCAAAATGTAAACACACTCTCGTAGTGAGTACTGCATGTTGCTGTTATGACTGCACATTTAAGCCTGTCAACTGCCAACAATTGTCAGTGTTGACAAGTCTCCCAGAGCCACTGAGATCATTAAAACAAATTTCTACATTCTCCAAGCTTTCAAAGGAAATTATGGCCTATTGAAATGGTTCAGGTTTATATGGATCACACTGTATAAATACAACAATGTTAATAATGGTTAGTAATGTTATAAATAAGGGACCAGGGTTGCATGCACGTTATATTTGATTAGACACAGTTAGAACACTACTACAAGATTGTTTTATTTATCCTCTTTATTTATTTTATTTATTTTTGTAATTAACGTACTCCAACGTTAAGTCACATCGGACGTAGAATGAGACAAGGGACCATAGAGCTTTGAGTTAACCAACAATTTATCTTTCAGCATATGAGAAAATCCTGGTAAAAGCGTTATCCAGATAACTCACTCTGATTGAGATTCGACTTCGAGACCTCTTGAACCTGAGGCAGACACGCTAATACCTACACAACAGAGGCGGGCTTACATGAATTACGATGCTGCTAACACGGCGTTAGGAATCCAATCACACACATAGAGGTACCATAACCATAGAATTTGTTTCTATAGGTTAATACTGTAGTTGTACAGATTTTCAATCCTCCATCGGTAAAATGTTTTATTTTGTCTTGAGTCGATATTTAAGTGATTGTTGTCCACAATATTTACTCAAAATGACACCAGATTAGGCATCGTTATTCTCTTGGTGCCTCCAGGATCTGTAAACGTTTTGTAGCTTTTCTGATTCAACATCTGGTCAGAAACGAAACATTCTGCTACAAATGTTGCACGACAACTGCACGTGACTGCGCCATCCATTTAAACAAAAACGAAATAAACACTGTCTCTACATGCTGTTATACAACGCTGTTCTGCTAGTGACGTCATACTAATAAGAAACACGTGCCCGATTTTGAAATTAGTAATCTAATCACATTTAGGCCCAATTTAACCAACAGATTTTAAGCTTTTACACGGCTGTTAGTCTATTTAGCAATACACAGTTATAACAAAAATTGCATTACATCAACATGTGTTAGCTTAATATTCGTGTTAAACCCCTTGTTAAACTAACAAGCCATATTTCTGTTGTTAAGGTTAACAGTTGTAGAATTGTCAAGATGGGAACCTATGATTTCGATTTGCTATATTTAGACCATCTAAATGGCCTTCGTAATAGAGTACGGCCTATGAGGAGAAATGATTTTGAGGAGCTATCACAAGAAGATTTACTACAGAGGTGTAGACTGCCAGAAAAAATTGCTATGAAGGTTACTCAGTAAGTACAAGAGAGGGGGAGAGGGGGAGGGAGAGGGTGAGGGAGAGAGAGAGAGAAACCTCTCTTGTGAGGTTTCTTCCTCTCCCCCTCCCCCTCGGCCGTCCCTATCTCACTCTTTCCCTGACTCCCTGACTCCATGACTCCCTAACTCCCCCTCTCCCTCTCTCCCGCTCTCCCTCTCTCCCTTCCTTTATTTCTATCCTTATTTATTAATTTATTCAGTTATTCATTTATTATTAATTCTTTTTTAGTCCTTCGGGAAGAACCCGTTTGGCCATCGACGTGGAATCTAGTTTCTCTAGGGGCGCACATTTGCACCTATGCCCTAGGCGGGACTGGAACCCGCGACCCTCTGCGCGATGGAGCGCTAGAGACATACGCTCCAAGTAACATGGCAAGTGAGGTTAGAACATGCATCGAAAGGAATATGCCAATGTCGCATTTGCTTCAAGTATTAATAACTTTGCGATTTTATAATTCACTGAATTATGGGACTTGAAACGTTCAAGTCTCTGGTCGCTTATGTCCTTCTTCCCACCTCGTTTAAAATGTATGTAATATTGGCAAAGTTGCTTCACACCTCTAGTTGTGACATCTGCATTCGAATTAAACTCATTTCCAATTATTTCCCCCACGTGACATCTTTCTCTTTCACATTTACCGTCTCCGTCCTTTTATTTTCCACAATAAACTTATATTTAGTTACTAATTCGACTAACAATTCTTCGTCAATTAATGAGAAATTTGTTCCATGGCTTCTCCTCTTAATTTGTTCACCCGTCATTTCTTTCAGCTGTGTGTGAACGAAAATATAAACAAAAACGCATCACAGTACATTCAGAAAATAATACGACTCATTCACAGCCCTCTATATTTGTAATATTTACAAGTCTCTTAGCTTAAGACGTTTTCAGAAAACAAATTCGCATCAAAGGTCTAAATGTCATCTCTAATGTTTCGGCTAAGCACATTGTGTAACAAATATATGAAAAACGTTAAATATGATTACAAAAGATTAAAATGTCTCATTTTGTAATGTCATGTATTATAAAACATTGTACTCGACTATATTCTTAAGCTGGTGGTTTTTATTCAATAACGAAAAATTGTTTACTAACAAGAAAATAAACTGTTAGATTCTATTCAAAAGAAAGGTTGTTTTGATGATAAAAACCTACGTTTCAGATAGTATGACGGTAATTATTTGTGAACTACTGAACGTGTATATATACAATGCCACCCTCAAATGTAATAGTTCTTGCATAGCTCAAAAGATTTTTCATTAACCGCTCAATGGGAGCTTCATATGACATTATGAAGTACTACAGGGCCTACAGGTTACAGCTTTAACTTCGCCTGAAAAAAAAAATGATCAGAGAAAGAAAAGGAACTACCAACAGAACAATAATAATTACCATCTCTTTTTGTCGAAAAAAGTGGTATGAAGAGGCGGCACTGATGTGATCCTGGCAATTGAAAGAGGAGTTAACCAAATTTAATTTAATGTTATGCTACTCTTCAAAATTTGAAGGTTAGATATTTGACAAGAGATTGGTAGAAGTTCT
>CM060952.1:42482170-42534670 GCA_030765055.1 Mantis religiosa
ACAAGCAGAAACGCTGGGACAAGTGCATCGCATTCAGGGGAGACTATCTTGTGAAGGACCATCAACATTATGAGGATGTGTAAAGGTACGTTGTCAAAAATAAATTGTGATCATTATTTATTGAACAGCCCTCGTACTGCTTTCCCTGTAGCGTTTAAAATACACTACCACTATATCAGCTACAGTCTGATTTTTAAAAGAAGATACGTGAAGGTCATCTGTTACTCCACATGGGATGCTGCAATGTTGCCGAACAGCAGATAGGAAGTAACGAAGATCCCCTTTCCTTAAACCCTCTACACTCGAAACATAAACAAGGGTTCATGTTATTTCATCTTAACAAAAACATGACAGTTAATCTGTATTAGCCTACTTTAAGAACAAAAATAAGTTGTTCACACATTCACTGCGTCACAGTTCTTCACATGTGTGAATACTTTTAAATAATTTATGCACTATGTAACTATATTTTTGCTATGCATCGTAAGTTGACAATCCCGCACTAGTGCTGTATTTCTCCATAGCAACACAAATAGGCGATGCACGTTCTAGAATCTAAAAGTAATCTTCAATTATATTTATTAATATTTTACTTAATATCTTAACTACTAAAACTCAGATTGATACAGATATACATAGTGCAAAAGAATAGTATGCAACACACATGTGGTAAGCACATAAAAGAATCTCGGAAATAGAAAGAACCCAGCGCAAGCATCTCTTTTCAAACCTTTCCTCGTTCCGTATACATTAGTATCGCAATATACTACTACGAGAGTTGTTCAATAAAAAATGATCAAATTTTTTGACAGTGTACCTTTACTAATCCTCATAATTTTGATGGTCCTTCTCAAAATAGTCTCCCCTGAATGCAATGCACTTGTCCCAGCGTTTCTGCCAGTCTTCAAAGACATGCTGGAAAACATTTTTGAGAGATCCTTCAAAATCGCCTCCGCAGCCTTCACCACTGCTTCTGATGATGGATAATGTCTCCCACGAAGGCGTTTCTTCAAGTTTGGGAATAGAAAAAAGTCACATGTGACTAAATCCGGACTATAGGGATGTGAGGATGCACTTCACGTTGATTTTTGCAAGATATTCAGCAACAACATTGTCAATATGCGGCCGAGCATTATCGTGGTGCAGCACCCAGCCTGCTTCATGGAAATGTGGTCTTTTGCGGCTGATATGGACTTGCAATGTTTTTAGGACATCCCTGTAGTATTTCCAGTCACTCATGTGTGTGCAGGTACAACATGCTGATAAACCATTCCATGAATATCTAAGAATGACATGACTATAACTTTCCCAGCAAAGCAACCACTTTTGCTTTTTTGAGGGTTAGAGAAACGGAGGTTTCCACATTGAGCTTTGATGTTTGCTCTGAGGATCAGAATGATGTAGCCAAGTTTCATCAGCAATGGTTACGTTTGAAAGAAACTCCGGATCTTCCTCTAACATCAACTTTAACTGCATGTCACCTACATTGCAGTGGTAGGCGATATGAACATGTCTGAACTCTCCTGCTTCTCACAGGCGGGGACCAAGAGTAACAACAATGAAACTACTACGACGTGTTTGTTTCCACATTAAGCTAACAGAATATAATAAGATTGAATTTTAGTGCGGAAAATTATGTCCGTAAAAAATTATGATCATTCTTTATTAAACAGCCCTCATATTAACGAATTTGTCAACTGACACGTTCATATCAACGCCGCCGATATGCCGGAATTTTTACCCACAGGAGTTCTTGTACATGCAAGCATATCTACTGACATGGGACTGTCGCTTTTGGTTTAAAGGAATAAGCTGTTCATTGATAAGGAGCAAACTCTCGTCTTCCGGTTCATAGAGTTCTCTAAGAAAACAAATTCTCTAGCTTGACTATACAATGTAAAACCCCGACCGTAAGCTGATCTATGCTCTGGGCCATGATTCCTCGGTCTACCTCTAATCCTATTGCCACTACGTCTTGCTTCCATAAAAACGTATCTTAATTGTGTTTTCATAAAGTAGGCTAACAATACACAACACAACTGAACACAAGAAATTTCGGTTTCCTGCATACAACTAGCGATAACTGACCTAAGGAGTACATGATTAGCCAGTGCAACCAATCTGGCAACCTTTGTTTACGCTTGCATAGCAAAGATCTTCCCCTCTTACCCTTTGAGTCCCTTTGTTGATGACCTTGACGCATTTTATTTTAAAGGTCAGACTGTACCAGAATACTACAATCTGCCAGAAGAACATGCGCGGCTCTGGGCTAATTGATTAGTTGACTCGGAAAATTCGCTAACCTAAATTCGCAAAAACGAATTTTATACTGGAATAATGGTTATAAATTTCGGTGGGGCTTCCCTCTATATATGAATCCAAAAATTACTAAAAATTATCTTTATATAAAGAGTGCTCGCTTTCATTATGTCCTCAAAATGCCATTTCTTGTCTACTTCCCTAATGGGATATTGCATGAAAAGTCTCTTAAGCTTAACGTTCTCATTATATTTTAAAATACATAGACGTCAGCTTTTCCGAAGGGCATCTGCAATTTTGTTAGTGTTACTTTCCCAGCTGCCTCAATCCAACACAACTATGTTTCTCACACCAATGAGTCTTAAATGTCCTGGTGTATTCTGAAGATTGCTCGCTGCAAACTTTTTCTAAACATAGCACTGGGTTTCGTTTACCGACATTTCCCAAGTCGCGTTGTCATTATTTTTCCATAAAGAAAAGGTTGTTTGGAGACACACTAAGTCATGTGTTTGATTAATTGCAAATCCCTTAAATATGAAAAATTAAACACTTCACATATCAGACACTAATTACTGATTACATAAATATTACGTTGTTACACAGGATGCAAAATGATAATAAACAGTAGCACATGACACGCGGGGCTCGCTTCAAGCAGGTTACAACTTCTACCAACAACTTTCTTTTCAAATAAACGAAAAAGTAGGAAGAAAGTCCTGTATTATGTTGGCAACAAGATTTGGTGCGGAATATGCGGCTTCTATGAATCGAATCCGTAGCCATGGTAACCAGCAATACATTCTGCCCCTCCAACCTCTCCACACTCACTCAAGTGTTTTGGTCACCTTGGCCTTTTAATAACGAATCACTACTCGGGAAGTGAGCTAGCTGCATTATCGACGGGCGGGCGCCAAGAGAGTGGCTCCATTACAATTTGGAGAACTTTTATAAACGAATATTGAATGCTAGAACATAAAACATAACCATGGAAGTTATTCAAAAAAGTGGGTGACTCGGCGATTCAAACAAATCAAGGAAGAACCGCCCCTGCTGAAGAATTAATGCAGATGACCGAGAGTGGAAGCTTGCGTAAACAGAGATAACCAGTATTACGTCACTATTCTCAGTGCATGTTCTGTACCATTTGTCAATACTGGAATGCAGTAGTTGAGTCTCTTAATAGTGGATCGGTGCGAATCATGTCAAAATGCAAACACACCACACGGAGTCCTAAGCTCACAAAATAGAAGATTAGTATTCTATGAATTACAGATTTCCAAACAAAAGAAACGTTAAACAAAGCTATAAAAAGGTCAGCAACTGCAGTGGGAAAACGTGAACGAACTGTGCATAATGTATTGAAAGAAGTACAAAATTCAAAGTTTACGGCAGAAAGACTTTCAAAATCGCCCTCATCCAAAAATTTCGAACTAGATGAGTTTCAGAAAATGTGCTGTGTACAGAACTTTTATCCAGTTTACGCATAGAGAAGAGAAATTCCTACAGTACCTAAACGCACGAATGTTGTTAAAGAAAAGGTCCCTTTTGAAGGCAGAAGTACGCTTACTTAAAAATACTTAAAGGCATGGGGTATCCATTTCGGAAGAAAAAAAATGCGTCATGTTACTTGCGCTGTGCTGATGTTTTAATAATTGCACCGCACTATATTACAGCATTCTCATGTCTCTAAACCAAGCCATGCTACACCAGTGAATTCATTCCTCAGAGAGATAATACGTACCAAACACCCAAAATGAACAGTGGAATGTGTTATAGAACATTAGCTACTGTTACTAATGCTGGGAATGAGAAAACAGTTGACCTTAGAACAAAAAAAAAAAAAAAAAAGGAACTACGGAAATCTTGTAAAGGTACTTAAAATATTAGTGTGAAATAACAGAATTCCCAAATATTGCGAAAATTATATCCTCCTTTCTTCCCTTATAATATAAAACAAAAACATCTTCATTAAAATGACAGGAATAAAATAAATGAAGAAATAACAGCAAACATATGCATTACTCGACAGATCATTGAGGCGTATCGACCTTTAGGTGACAGCGCAGCGATCGTTCCTTATCAGGTCTTATCTGATCGATTAGAGGAGTGAAATATTAGTAAGTTGATTAACTTGATGTACAGTAAGTTACGAAAAACAAATAGAGCGATTGGAAGCTGCCTGAGTCTATATGATATAATTTCTCGCACCTGCCGATGTATATGACACATTGCTGTCCAGAAGACATAATTATATCTGAACATACACTGGACTAGCGGTGTATGTGCGATAAGCTCAGTTAAACATCTGTGTTGCGAACTTTTTTCGATACGCTTTCTCGCTTTGCCATATAGTACATGCAATTTTCATCTTCACATTGTTTTGTTTACAAAAAAAAAATCCATCCATTTAACACTGATAAGCCTGTAAAACAACAATATTTCTTCCATACAACATTTATTTCAAGAATAAATAAACAGTGCACTTACTTCATGTAGTTTGAAACAGACTGAGTTAATGTTCAGTTCGTTTTTTGAACAATGGTGGTTATTTTGTTAAAGTGAGAGGCATCGTTCAGCGGTGTGTTGAACTCTAGCTGAAATATTCCTAATATTACATTAAATTTTTATTATATACATATATTTTCTTCAATGTTTGTAATCCGAGTGCCGAACATGTCCCTCGAAGCTGGGAGCAGTGATTTTGTGGTTAACAAACGTGAGGTGATTCATTCTCAAGATAGAGGAATTATATTTGATGTGAATTTGATGCTATCCAATCCAGAATATATGCCAACTGTAATATATATATATATATATATATATATATATATATATATATATATATATTTAAATCCAGTAATTAACTGTGGAAAATTGGGGTGTAAGTAGTGTGCACAGAATGTAACGAATTTATAGTGAAGCAGCTTCATCCTTAGAAAGAGGGAGCGTACCTGTGTTTCAATCTCAGGAAAGACACAAAAAAGTTGAAAAGTGAGTCACTGGAATGGAAACAGTGCTTTGCTGTTCCAATGCGTCAAGGTAAGATTTTGATATTTTAAGGATACTTAACGTGTTGTATAATTACGGTAAAAATAGGCAGAGCTTTCGATGGCGTGTAAAAGGTGCTCTAATGTACATGGCCTAGGCCGGTACACGCAGTAGGCTTGGCAACAGCGCTCCGCTTAAGCACTGGCCAGCGTTGACGTCCCTTTAACTTTTGCGAACGGTACACAGTGGAAATGAGAAAACACTTAACCACAGAAGATGAACAGAACTATGCAGATCCTGTATAGGTACTTAAAATATTAACAGTATGAAATAACATCTTGCCCTTCCTTTCTCGGCCTTATGATGTAAAACAAAACAAAAACGCCTCCATAAAAGGATAGGAATAAATGAAATAAAGAATTAACAGAAAACCCGTATACTTAAGCAACTTCCTCCTGCACAGTTCAATGACAGAAGAAATATTTAACTGTTGATACACTTTAAAAAGTGAAAACTGAATTGTTCCCTATATTTTATATAGAGAAGTGACAGCACAGGTAAACAAAGTGTTTCAGTGATAGTAGAAACAGTTACGTTTGGACCAAAGCCAAAATGTAGAATATGAACACAAACATTTTTCTTTTTTAAACTTGAAGTTGAATATTCGAATTGACATTAAATAAAAGTGGAATAATGCAGCATGCTAAGAACTTTCCACTGATATCATTATTTTCACTGACAGTAAGTATGACTTTTCTCTCTTCTTTTTGGATAAAGCTGTACCCTTGTAGGAAAAATGAATGATTGGTAGACACCCAAGGTATTGATAAAAGATATTTGGCAAAATGAAATACACGGCGTATGAATGACATAGTATGATTAAAATGCAGGGCAAATGCCAGTGAATATCTGTTAAAGAAACAATACATTTATGTAAAGTCTATACGACTTTCAATTAGTAAATAAGTTTTCAGTTCTGATAATTATGAGCTATATATATCCTGGGTAGTGTAAGGGTAACAATGTCTCTGGTTCCCAGCGAAGGGCGATGGAATTTTTCGGTCATAAGAATCCTTTACATGGCTTCTTTCGAAAGGAAAGTAAAGCTGGTGGTATCATAACTTTTATTTTTGGCACGTGAAAGAACCATAAGTATAAGATTTCTGAGTAAAACGAAGTGGCTCTTTACGCCCAATTAGCAGCGGAGGCCACTACCTAAATTTTAAGAGCAGCATACTTATGAAGCTAATTCAAAGCGATCCACATTGTAAGACACGGTTATAAAATTAAGGCACATTTTACATTTTATAAAAAATGAAATAACATTAATTTTTTGCGTTAAACGGCACATTATTGTTCAGTTTCACAAGAAAGAATGATGTTCTACTTTTGAGGAGGAGCTTTTCTAGTGTTCATTTTGCTATTAATTACTTAAAATGTGGCTGATAATTGATAAGCACATTTGGCACATTTTCACTTATATGTTCACAGGTATTGCAGATAGATATTTAGATTTAACCCTTTATGGCCCAATGTGACTTTCAAGTAACAATCACTTTTAACGCTCTTTTGTTATCCTATGATGAACTTTTCCAGTGTGAACATTTGTAACCTGAAAGTCACAACATGGACGCCTTGTATGTGGCTTGTTTGGTTATTTAGTTCATAATTTATTCAACAGGTTGAAGCTAAAGCAACACACACAGTCGTTTTGCATTTTGATGTTACTAGTGGCACTTGATCAAATTTATTTTATATATCTCTGCAATATAATTTGAAAGAAAAATATCAGGCACTATGAGTAAATGTAAAATTATAGTTTAAAGCACTGAACATCATATAGAAATGCGTACCATTTATTATTTCAAACAAAATAGTTATGTTACCTGGAAGTTACAGTGGACCACAATAGTCACCATAATAAGTTAGGTTATGGGTGCACACTGGAGTAGAAGGAAAGCTAAATGTCCAAAATTTCATACTAAAATTCAATACAGTTACACTCTCTTTTGTATAAAAAGCATAAATGTTGGAATTATATTTCCGATATATAGCATATATTTGATAGCTACACTTCATGAACAAAATGAAGCTTTCAAAATCAATTTCGTTTTAGTTCAAATACTATGGATCCCCATATTTTTATGGCATGAAGAATAAGAATAATATAATTGCTCATCCAATAAATGGATATGAGTCAGATGGCTCAGTTCTTGTATCTGACAGTGATTAAGAAAAGGAGATTAAAGCTACTAGTGCGAACACAATATCAGAAAGTAAGAAAGAATCAGCTGATGAGCTATGTGTAAATTAAGCATCACAGATCCAAAACCTGGGTGGGTACGCAGCAAAAACCTTCTGGCTGTTAACAGCCTGTCAGTATCGACTTGGACTTGGACACTCCTGTTCTAGATGTGGAAGAAAAAGATGAAGATATTTCTGAAGCAAACCATAATAATGTGATGAGGAGAACATCAATAGACCGTCTGGCTCAACCAATACTTCAGTGGAAAGGACTGTTATTTGCAGATTCCGATTCTCTACAGCCACCAATACACTATTTAGAAAAATTCACTGAGAAAAATTGTCTTTCTTCGATTTCTTGTCAAACAAATTTGTGCATTGTTCAAAATAATCCAGTCAACAGCATAAATGTTACTACTGAAGAGATTATAGATTATACAGTTAATAGAACTGTATAATCTCTCTTGTATCCATATGTTCCAGATCTAGAATGCATTGTCTTTCTTTTCATAAATGTTGTAATAGCCTATACAGAATTGTAATTTTATGATTTAGTACATTTTTTGGAAATTCACAGAGAAATGGACAGTAAAAAGCTAGTTATTGGGTATAGCTTTCATTTTGATTCATATGTATGTAATGCCTTAAGTAATTTATGCTACAGCCTTTGTGGCCCATTGTGACTTCAAAGTAACAACATATTATTTTTAATTATTTTTCTTTTAATTTGACAAATGCTTATAAGTTTCGTAATGCAACTTAAACAATAATACTGGAAAAGACAATTTTACCATCATAGTAAACAAATTTGGGCTATAGAGGGTTAATGAATTTAAGCGTTGAGTACAGTGATTCACACACAGAAGTATGCCAAAGATAGAAATTAGTGTCTTAGCACACACTTCTGTTAGTGGGCATTTTTCTTCTGGAATATTCTTCCAAAATTCTGAGGTAGAAACGGCACTTCGTTTGAGTCCTTTTAGTCCTTTGACCTCTTGCAGTTCTAGTAGATCCAGCTCTACAGCTGCTGTACCTCTTGTTATTGGTAATGAAACAGGACAGCATCAACAGCAAAAAGATTTTCCAGAAATGATATCTTAACTGATCTCAAATCATAAAATCTGCAATTGATTTCTTCAGCAAGAACAGACGTATTACTTTAGTTATCTTCAGGTTCTATCTGAACGTCAGGAAGCCTTTCAGTGATTTTCTTAAAACATTTGAAGAGCAAGTGTTTTAGTCTGAAGCTTTAACTTACTATGAAAGCTAAATACAGTTCGGATCAACATATATTTAGCGTTTGTAAATACTGGACCACATCTGTAAGATAAGCCAAATCTAATAACCACTGTGGGTCATTAATTTCAGAGAAAGATTTTGCTTCTTTCGCTGGCCTCCAAGTGTTGTTAGCTTCCGTTAATTATATTAATTTTACTCTTGTTGCCAAGAGCCGCACGAGACTAACTCAGGAGCCATATGCGGCTCGCGAGACTCATTCTGGCCACCTCTACAATATCAACTGGCATACTGAGAACCACAACAATAAAAGAGCGTGTATAAATTAAAACTATTTCATGTTAATTCATAAACAAGAACTAGTATTCTTAAATCCACCACCACAAATGACTACAATGACTTAAATGTTCTATGGAGTTCTTAAGTAATCCTCTGGCTACATATCAACTACAGATTCCTTAAAATTTTTATGTTTCTCAGGACACAAAGCTCCTTTTTATAAGTTACAATGAACATTTCTTTCTTGAAAATGTTCTTTCAAATGTGTAATGTCAAACTATCAGAAGGACGTAATGTTTTACAGGAGTCTAATTCATTTGCTAGTATTCTTTTTTTTTTTTTTTTTTTTTCATACCTGATATATTCACATTTTTATCTCCTAATATGAAAGATATGGTTATGTCTTTAAGATTGTGTTTCAGTCTTAAAAGTAGGTTCTTCGACACTTCTTCAGGACACAATGTATCTTGTGTTCAAGCAAAACATTCCGAATCCCGTCGTCATTTTCTCCCAAATTGCGAAGTTACCCTAGATTTCGTTGTGGATGCGACTGTCATTTGAATTTTAAAGAAACAGCTCCTTGCATGACGAGAGGAAGAAACATAAAATCTGATGTGTTCCTTCCTCTTCTGCAAGCTATTGCTACAAACGTTTATTATAACTTCTTGTGTTAATGGAGATATACATTTGTAGAAACTGTCTTATTATATAAAAGATAGTCAAACCGGCTTTGCCGGATTTGAAATTGTTCTCTTTGCATGGCCCAGAGATGAAAGCAGATAATGCTTCCTATTTGAGAACCAGGAAGGATTGCTCAAGGGTTTTTTTCTGTGGGCCACACTCGGAAGGCGCGGGTTCGATTCTTGAGACCGAACTACCTCACCCATAGGGGCTTTCAGGAGTTTTTCCGGGTCGCCAGGTTAATTACATCCCCCGAGTTTCATGTCCCTCCATTTCATCTCAATGATCATTTCACATCATCTCTCATCTGGTGGTCTCTTTCGGGATAGAAGTGTCGGCGGGAATCTCGGCGCTGCATGGCTGGATGATATGCTCCTGATAAACACTTTCTTCTCCGATGGGAGAGCCTCTTCTCTGCACATCTTAGTGGACTGCTGCAGTAACGTGTTGCGGGATATCCATTGTGTAAGCCCACCGGAAGTATTCCTAGCTCTAGCAGGGGCCTCCGGTATCTGAGCCGACCTGGTAGATTGTTTCGAGCCACAGTATGTGGGATGTACTGGACTGGGCAGTTTCAAACAGGTAAATAGAAGGGTCCTTGCCCTCTACACTCCTGGGGGTCAGCCGACCTGTTTACCCTCACCTCATTCTCCTCTTTGTCCCACTTGGGATATAGGTGCGAAAGTTCGGTCCTGGAGGACATGCCGAGTCACCTCCGCAGATTTCTATCCTATCCTATTTGAGAATAATATAAGTATTTGAAAATTCCAACCAATAGAAAGGAATGGAAAACTAGAGTCAGACTGAAAAATTCAATACCATAGACGGGATTTGAACCACGGATCTTCTGGTCTCCGGCCAGCCGCTCTAACCACTGAGCTACTATGGCCAACGTGCCGATATGACATTAAGTTCTCAAACTGACTCGTATTTTTCCCGGTAAACCACATAGGAGTTCTCATAAACACATGAGACAACTACCTTAATGGAGACTTACAACGTGTAAGTACTTTAAGGCCCGGACTTTATAGTTAACCACTATTAGGTCAATTAATGGAAAATAATAATTATTCTTTCACACTGGCCGTGTGTAGGGTAAAGTATGGAAATGTAGAGTCCACTGAAAAATTCAATGCCATAGCCGGAATTTGAACCACGGATCTTCTGGTCTCCGGCCAGTCGCTCTAACCATTGAGCTACTATGACCAACTGACTCGTATTTTCCCCGGTAAACTAATTAGAAGTTCTCATAAACAAATGAGACAACTACATTAATGGCGACTTACAGCGTGTAAGTACTTAAATTAATTTCTCATAGTAAGGTAATTTCCCAGGCCTGCATTTAACGTGTCTGCCTTACATCGAAGAGCACCTCAGTACGAATCTCGGTCAGGTTGGATTATCAGGGTTTTCCTGAAAGACGAACGTCAGGTACCTCTAAGCTCTATGGACCCTGTGGTCACGGTACACGGTATGTTTTGGACGGTAGCCTGAAAAGGGAGCATGTTTGGTCATTTAGTGAAATCAACCTAATTAATAGTTTTAAAAATGTATAATACGTAATAATGACATTTTAAATTTATTAGCTCCATTTCATACAAAATCTGACCAGAAATATTGGTCATACGAAATTTTGTGTAGTTCTTGTTCTATGTTACGGATTTAGGTGGTTGACTTGTTTCCATATCAAGTGATCGAGTTCATCTATCTGACGCATGGACGTTCAACTCTCTTGCACCTTTAGGTTGATATTGAAACAATATACGTGCCAATTACTTTTTGGCATCCTTTCTATGTGTTCTAACCAGTTATACTTGATTTTCTTCTTCTGTCGCTAGGTTATTTTTTTAAATGTATTATCCATCGTTGAGTAAGTATGCTTTACCGATGTTTGTTATTCAGTGAAACAGCAAGACAATGGTGGCGCACAGTTCCACGTTGACACTACAGTTTTATACAATGATAAGGGTAGCTCGGGGCTGAGCAATGAGGTTTATCTCAGGGTTTGCGTGGATATGTATGAGAAGGATGGTTTTAATGACACTGGAATGCCCGTTTCAAACCGGTTTAATGACTGCTTCCTTTTACCAGAACATCGAACTTGAAGTTGGTGACCATGGGTTAGAGTTACATGTTAAATGCTTATTACTCGATAAAACTTAATTCGTTCTTCACGTACATATGAACTGACAAATATCTTCTCTCATCGCTTCTGCTCTGCCTTGCCCAAGACAGAACAAGATAACTGCCTTCGACCAAGACAGAAGAAGATGACTGCCCTAATAAGCTTCACGTCGAGGACTCAGTGTCCTCACAGCTACGCGTGGGTGTGTAACTTTCACTTCTGGAAGCCCTGTCTTTTCACAAAAAGATTCCCTTTTTGACTATCTTGTCCATTGTTAGTCTCGATCATGCCACTATTAAGGGTCCGAAGAACACCTATTCAAAAGAAGTCAAGTGCTACCTTTTAAGATTGTTAAGAAAATTGTTTCTTACGTTTCTTTTGTTGAAACAACTACTTAACAAGATTGCTATTCGACTCAACTGCACCTGCACGCGTTCCACACAAATATACATTCCTTTGAAATCCATTGCGATCCTTTATTTCATTGCATTACTTAATTTCGGTATCAACAGAAACATTGTAACAGTACACATAATAACTGAGGTACCCCTGGACGGCCCCTCTAACTAAATATGGGAGGATAACAAACACCAATTGAGAACTTAAGGTCTGTGGTAGTAATCACACGTCTGGGTCACCTGTACTGCAGACGTCACTCAGGAGGAGGTCTTGTGCCAGTTTGAGCTTGAGTGCGAGCGCCGAGATTATAGGTAGCTGCTCCAGGGTGCTCCTGGAGATGGTAAACGAAAGGACTTGCCAGCCGTCGAATGTACTGTCCACCAATGCAAAGTAGGTCCTGATGCCGGAATTTGTTGGAAGGATTATGATGAGATGATCTACGAGTGGATTAACTTGAAGCCCCAGGTTGGGAAGTCATCTTGAATCGAATATTTTGGAAGGATTATGATGAAATGCAGATTAATTTCTCACGTTTGGTGACGATTTTGAATCTGGAAGTTTCTCCTGCAAATCTGGATAATTAGGCACAGTAGATAGAATATGTATGTTTCAAATCACTCAAAGAAGCCGCCTCTAATTAGATAACAATAGCCCTAATTGGATT
Organism: Mantis religiosa; assembly: GCA_030765055.1. Taxonomy (NCBI): domain Eukaryota; kingdom Metazoa; phylum Arthropoda; class Insecta; order Mantodea; family Mantidae; genus Mantis; species Mantis religiosa. The sequence goes on from CM060952.1 coordinate 42,495,046, forward strand.
ACAATGTAATCCTATTATCACACCTCTTTGTCCTTGAAAGTGCCGCCCCCCTCATGGCACGAATGACGTCACAGACACACCCCTAAATGGCAGACGTCATGAATGGCGTCATAAAACACGCCAGCCCGGCACGCGACCAACAGTGACGTCACAGAATCGACTCAAAGTCAGCACGGTATTTTAAAATCACAAAGGAACCGCCGCTAATGAGATAACAATAGAGCTAATTGGATTACAATGTAATCTGATTATCACACCTCTTTGTTGTTACAAGATACCGACATGAATGACATCACAGACACACCTCTAAATGGCATACGTCATGAATGGTGTCATAAAACACGCTCACCCGGCACGCGACCCACAGTGACGTCACAGAATCGACTCACAGACAGCCTTATGTCGACTCAAAGGAACCGCCCCTAATGTGATAACAATAGAGCTAATTGAATTAAATTGTGATTTAATTATCACATCTCTTTGTCCTTAAAAATGCCGCCCGCCACATGGCACGAATTAACATACTGACGTCACAGAATCGACTCACCGACAGCATGATTCTATCGAATCAACACCCCATGAATGACCTCACAGAATCAACTCACATACGAGTTTGCCCACAGCTGATAAGAAATATAATGCAATTATCTCTCATTAATTAATTAAACAGATAATTAAATAAAGAAATAATGAAATAAATTAATAAATAAACAAATGAATATATAATTATTATATAATAAAGAAATGATCAATTACTTAATTAAATAATCGGCGCGGCGGGAGGCGTATAACGTGATTTCTCACATGCGACCAACTTTTGCCGGGTTACATCAAAGCACCTTTGGTTGCGTGACGTAGCTTGATAAATTAAAATAAGGAACTATATAGTGTATCAGATATCGATAAATGTATTCACTGAATGTAAAAGGGTGATGTACAATAGGGAAACTCCAGATCATTTGTGACATGGCTAGCAAGTTCATTCATGCAAAAAGCAGGTTCCCTCGTGTTTAAGAATAATGACGTCGGAACATAACGAAGCGTTCAGAGTATTTCTTCCTAATTGTATTTTTCACATAATAGCCCAAGCCTGTTGTGGACTATGCCTCATTGCACCGCAGATAAAGATCTGCATTTTACCTGGCTATCTGCGGTCACCATGTGAAGCGGACAATGTTCTTAGACTCTTTCTGTGTTGCAAGATGATTAACACATGAAAATATGTATTATTTTATCTGAAATATCTTTCTCAAGAAATAAATGCATAATTCGATTTATATCTGAAATAGTTTCGGAAAGGGCATTATGTTTAGGCATTCATAAGAAGAGGTATAACTTTAGGAATTCCCGTCCTTTTAAAAGTAAAGAATACTTCGATTTATACGAGTAAACAAAAAGACCATAAAAATAATAACACTTTATATATAAATCCTGTAGACAAAAATTAAAAAAAAAAAAAAAAAAAAATGAGTGTAATATTTTTGGTAAATATAGCTGCTATGGTTCTCAGCGTTTCGTACTGCATTGAGCGTAAAAGACGGATTAATTTTACTCAGAGATTCCTTTATTAACCTCGGGTATTTAGGGGTCGAATATTCCTCATCAAGGGAAACCATACTAACGATTTTTTTATACTTCTAAGGAAATGAGAGTATTCAATGATAAGATTTTTATATATAATTATAAACAAATAAATTTGTAAAATATTCAAATAATAAGAATGTAAAACACTTCAAAGTTTACTTCGCACAGTTAGCAAAAATACATATGTACTTAGATAATTATGAAGTGTCTAAGAAACATCGCATCTATTCAAAATATATAATAAACCTTTATACGAAATGTCAATCTATATCAGAACCTTTCTCAGAAAGATGGTTCTTTTGGCGGATGCGGTGCAGGCAGAAGTTTCCATTTTTTAGCATTTTTCAACGTCATTTAGTCACTTCTAAATCGACTAACTTATATTAAAATGGTATATATGGAGTTCTGTATTATCTGCATCGGACTGTAGTTTAATATTTTTATTCGCTTGTTTTTTCAACCATAATATTCTCAACCTTGGAAATTTACACATATATGTGGAGAGCTTTTTAACAATTTTACCTCATGTATGTCAATCTATATCAGAACCTTATATTTTTAAAGGTCGAATTGTTTTGTCAAGACATTTTCCAATTATTATACCATATTAACCCAAGTAGAGAGAAGCTACATCAACCATTTTATTAATTGCACACCTAAACTTTAAAAGCAACCTTTATAAGAAATATTCATGAGAAAATGTAAACACCCCTTCTTTGAAATCTTTTAACAAGTAACAAAAGCCTTTTATCTAACCAATGTGCTGGAAAGTCCATTCCTTGTGAAGCAAGTGTTTACGAAAACAATACTTTGAATACATTTAAAAGAAATATTATATCTCTCATCTTTGAAAAGTAAGCGTCTATTGTACTATAAGATTCCAAATCTAATTTGTAGGGAATTCCAATTCTTTCAAAAACATCCTTTCTTTAAAATCTATTAACAAGCAACAAAGCCTTTTATCTAACCAATGTGCAGGAAAACCCATTCTTTACAAAGCAAGTGTTTACGAAAACAACACTTTGAATACATTTAAAAGAAATATTATATCTCTCATCTTTGAAAAGTAAACGTCTATTGTACTATAAGATTCCAAATCTAATTTGTAGGGAAAAACCAAGAAAAAGCCTCCAATATGTGTACGTGACAAAATTCACGTCTGTACATCTTCCCTTCATAAATTAAGGACACGCCCTCCGTGTTGATATACTGAAAAACAATAATTCCTTTCAGCCAATGAAAAATATTATATTTAAAGGAACCAATCATAAGATACCTGAAAATATAAAAAATAACCAATAACACAACTTCATTTAAAAAAGAGAAAGGGATCGTACCATTATGGGCGTTTATCATGAGTCTTACATTCGGTATAAATAAGCTAAATTAGCCTAATGACTTCACTGCAAGAGATAGTCCTGTGCATCGAACCTTCACTGTGAGAAGCGACTCTCTGCAAGGATTGGATTTTCCACGCTGCTTTCTGCAAACCGTGATACATTACCACATCTGGAAATGTCTGGTAAGTTATTAAGCATTTACTTTTATATAAAATATATTCCATTTACATGCCAAGTGTTTTAAAAACTATATTGGAAAAATATATGATCTTTTTACAATGAAATATCAGATATTTCTGAGATTCTAAATCGTTTTATAACATGATATTTTTAATCATTCTGTATATGACATGAATGTAAGGGTGATTGTAGCTGTGTAACATATCGGAGGCCTTTCACAGAATTAAAATATAAGAAAGTTTAGGAAGGGATGTTTTAGTTAAAGCCATTTAAAGAACGTAATAGTTTCAATAATTCTAGGAAGCCGAACAGGGAAAAAAACAGCAGTTTTTAAAATGTAGAATCTTTTAACCTTTTATCATTAAAAAAAGGCATATTTAAGAAAATGCAATTAAAGGTTAAACATACTAAGATTTCCAACATACTCTTATCATGAATCAATGAGGGATTCTTATTAATTTTAATTATTTTTTCACCATTTATAGACAGAACACCAGAGCTCATAAACCTCGTTTCTCCCTCTTCGGAGAGGACGCTCCGAAGAATCGATTTAATATCGCCAGGGATGCAGAGGCAAGGTAAAGTATTACAATTGTGAAATATTATATTGAACTAGTACAAACGCTATTTAAAAATCATCACCAATAATTGCAAAAATGATTTTCAAAAAGGATTTAAATTTCTTTTCAAGTCATCAAAGCCTTTCCATTTTCTAAATGTTTTTTCGCTTTACTTGCAATTTCTATATAATTCGCCCATCTGATGTGAACATTAAATTGTTCTAGGAATTTTACGATTCTATTTAATAAATTTCAGTAATTTACATTTCTCTTGAAAATTATCGTTTCTGTTTCATAGAGTCACTATGATTTAACTACATTCCCATAGTCTTAATTTTGTATATTTGGATATTAATTTTTATATAGAATTTAACCTAGTAGTTTCAATAATTCTAGGAAGCCGAACAGGGAAAAAAACAGCAGTTTTTAAAATGTAGAATCTTTTAACTCTTTATCATTAAAAAAAGGCATATTTAAGAAAATGCAATTAAAGGTTAAACATACTAAGATTTCCAGCATACTCTTATCATGAATCAATGAGGGATTCTTATTAATTTTAATTATTTTTTCACCATTTATAGACAGAACACCAGAGCTCATAAACCTCGTTTCTCCCTCTTCGGAGAGGACGCTCCGAAGAATCGATTTAATATCGCCAGGGATGCAGAGGCAAGGTAAAGTATTACAATTGTGAAATATTATATTGAACTAGTACAAACGCTATTTAAAAATCATCACCAATAATTGCAAAAATGATTTTCAAAAAGGATTTAAATTAGTCATCAAAGCCTTTCCATTTTCTAAATGTTTTTTCGCTTTACTTGCAATTTCTATATAGTTCGCCCATCTGATGTGAACATAAAATTGTTCTAGGAATTTTACGATTCTCTTTAATAAATTTCAGTAATTTACATTTCTCTTGAAAATTATCGTTTCTGTTTCATAGAGTCACTATGATTTAACTACATTCCCATAGTCTTAATTTTGTATATTTAGATATTTGGCTATTTATCATCATCATGATCATCATCATTATTATTATTATTATTATTATTATTATTATTATTATTATTATTATTATTATTATTATTATTATTATTATTATTATTATTATTATTATTATTATTATTATTATTATTATTATTATTATTATTATTATTATTATTATTATTATTATTATTATTATTATTATTATTATTATTATTATTATTATTATTATTATTATTATTATTATTATTATTATTATTATTATTATTATTATTATTATTATTATTATTATTATTATTATTATTATTATTATTATTATTATTATTATTATTATTATTATTATTATTAGTATTAGTATTAGTATTAGTATTAGTATTAGTATTAGTATTAGTATTAGTATTAGTATTAGTATTAGTATTAGTATTAGTATTAGTATTAGTATTAGTATTAGTATTAGTATTAGTATTAGTATTAGTATTAGTATTAGTATTAGTATTAGTATTAGTATTAGTATTAGTATTAGTATTAGTATTAGTATTAGTATTAGTATTAGTATTAGTATTAGTATTAGTATTAGTATTAGTATTAGTATTAGTATTAGTATTAGTATTAGTATTAGTATTAGTATTAGTATTAGTATTAGTATTAGTATTAGTATTAGTATTAGTATTAGTATTAGTATTAGTATTAGTATTAGTATTAGTATTAGTATTAGTATTAGTATTAGTATTAGTATTAGTATTAGTATTAGTATTAGTATTAGTATTAGTATTAGTATTAGTATTAGTATTAGTATTAGTATTAGTATTAGTATTAGTATTAGTATTAGTATTAGTATTAGTATTAGTATTAGTATTAGTATTAGTATTAGTATTAGTATTAGTATTAGTATTAGTATTAGTATTAGTATTAGTATTAGTATTAGTATTAGTATTAGTATTAGTATTAGTATTAGTATTAGTATTAGTATTAGTATTAGTATTAGTATTAGTATTAGTATTAGTATTAGTATTAGTATTAGTATTAGTATTAGTATTAGTATTAGTATTAGTATTAGTATTAGTATTAGTATTAGTATTAGTATTAGTATTAGTATTAGTATTAGTATTAGTATTAGTATTAGTATTAGTATTAGTATTAGTATTAGTATTAGTATTAGTATTAGTATTAGTATTAGTATTAGTATTAGTATTAGTATTAGTATTAGTATTAGTATTAGTATTAGTATTAGTATTAGTATTAGTATTAGTATTAGTATTAGTATTAGTATTAGTATTAGTATTAGTATTAGTATTAGTATTAGTATTAGTATTAGTATTAGTATTAGTATTAGTATTAGTATTAGTATTAGTATTAGTATTAGTATTAGTATTAGTATTAGTATTAGTATTAGTATTAGTATTAGTATTAGTATTAGTATTAGTATTAGTATTAGTATTAGTATTAGTATTAGTATTAGTATTAGTATTAGTATTAGTATTAGTATTAGTATTAGTATTAGTATTAGTATTAGTATTAGTATTAGTATTAGTATTAGTATTAGTATTAGTATTAGTATTAGTATTAGTATTAGTATTATTAGTATTAGTATTAGTATTAGTATTAGTATTAGTATTATTATTATTATTATTATTATTATTATTATTATTATTATTATTATTATTATTATTATTATTATTATTATTATTATTATTATTATTATTATATTATTATTATTATTATTATTATTATTATTATTATTATTATTATTATTATTATTATTATTATTATTATTATTATTATTATTATTATTATTATTATTATTATTATTATTATTATTATTATTATTATTATTATTATTATTATTATTATTATTATTATTATTATTATTATTATTATTATTATTATTATTATTATTATTATTATTATTATTATTATTATTATTATTATTATTATTATTATTATTATTATTATTATTATTATTATTATTATTATTATTATTATTATTATTATTATTATTATTATTATTATTATTATTATTATTATTATTATTATTATTATTATTATTATTATTATTATTATTATTATTATTATTATTATTATTATTATTATTATTATTATTATTATTATTATTATTATTATTATTATTATTATTATTATTATTATTATTATTATTATTATTATTATTATTATTATTATTATTATTATTATTATTATTATTATTATTATTATTATTATTATTATTATTATTATTATTATTATTATTATTATTATTATTATTATTATTATTATTATTATTATTATTATTATTATTATTATTATTATTATTATTATTATTATTATTATTATTATTATTATTATTATTATTATTATTATTATTATTATTATTATTATTATTATTATTATTATTATTATTATTATTATTATTATTATTATTATTATTATTATTATTATTATTATTATTATTATTATTATTATTATTATTATTATTATTATTATTATTATTATTATTATTATTATTATTATTATTATTATTATTATTATTATTATTATTATTATTATTATTATTATTATTATTATTATTATTATTATTATTATTATTATTATTATTATTATTATTATTATTATTATTATTATTATTATTATTATTATTATTATTATTATTATTATTATTATTATTATTATTATTATTATTATTATTATTATTATTATTATTATTATTATTATTATTATTATTATTATTATTATTATTATTATTATTATTATTATTATTATTATTATTATTATTATTATTATTATTATTATTATTATTATTATTATTATTATTATTATTATTATTATTATTATTATTATTATTATTATTATTATTATTATTATTATTATTATTATTATTATTATTATTATTATTATTATTATTATTATTATTATTATTATTATTATTATTATTATTATTATTATTATTATTATTATTATTATTATTATTATTATTATTATTATTATTATTATTATTATTATTATTATTATTATTATTATTATTATTATTATTATATTCACTGAACAAGCATCTGAGCCACTCACGATGAGATTCAAGAAATGACAAAACTCTTAAGTTCTAAAGATGAGGATGCCTGTTCAGTGAATAAGACCTGGGATAGTTTAAATGCTTGAAACGATCGCTAGAAGAGCACTGTTAAGGATGGTTAGCATGGTTTAGGTTCGGGTAGCTGATGTTAGGTTTGCTTAAGATTGTTAAGTGGTTAGTCTAGGTTAGGTTAGGTTAGCCTATAATATGGTAGAAATGTAAAGCAATCGCCAGGATCTTAGGAGTGGTTAAAATTTGAAAATAGCGCAACAATGGTACTGATAAGGAGGTTTAGCTTGTTTTTGTACCTGGATGGCTTAGGTTAGTTTCAGTTAGGAGTGGTTAAGAGCTTAGGTTAGGTTGGCTTATAATATGGTATAATAGTTGTTAAGTGGTTTCCATTTGTGGTTAACTGGTTACATTTTCGTGGTTACATCTGGTTACATTTGGTCACATTTCTGTGGTTACATTATGTGGTTTAGAGGTTAATTTGGTTACATTTGGTTACATGTATGATTACATGCGTGGTTACATTTGGTTACATTTGTGGTTACATTTGGTTACATTTGGTTACATTTGGTTACATGTGTGGTTACATTTGGTTACATGCGTGGTTACATTTGGTTACATTTGTGGTTACATTTGGTTACATTTGGTTACATGTGTGGTTACATGTGTGGTTACATTTGGTTACATGCGTGGTTACATTTGGTTACATTTGTGGTTACATTTGGTTACATGTGTGGTTACATTTGGTTACATTTGGGGTTACATTTGGTTACATATGGTTACATTTGGTTACATGCGTGGTTACATTTGGTTACATTTGTGGTTACATCTGGTTACATTTGGTTACATGCGTGGTTACATTTGGTTACATTTGGTTACATGTGTGGTTACATTTGGTTACATTTGTGGTTACATTTGGTTACATTTGGTTACATGTGTGGTTACATGTGTGGTTACATGTGGTTACATTTGGTTACATTTGGTTACATTTGTGGTTACATTTGGTTACATGTGTGGTTACATTTGGTTACATTTGGTTACATTTGTGGTTACATTTGGTTACATATGATTACATTTGGTTACATGCGTGGTTACATTTGGTTACATTTGTGGTTACATCTGGTTACATTTGGTTACATGTGTGGTTACATTTGGTTACATGCGTGGTTACATTTGGTTACATTTGGTTACATTTGTGGTTACATTTGGTTACATTTGTGGTTACATTTGGTTACATTTGGTTACATTTGTGGTTACATTTGGTTACATTTGGTTACATGTGTGGTTACATTTGGTTACATTTGGTTACATGCGTGGTTACATTTGGTTACATTTGGTTACATTTGTGGTTACATTTGGTTACATTTGGATACATGCGTGGTTACATTTGGTTACATTTGTGGTTACATTTGGTTACATTTGGTTACATGTGTGGTTACATTTGGTTACATTTGTTTACATTTGTGGTTACATTTGGTTACATTTGGTTACATGCGTGGTTACATTTGGCTACATTTGTGGTTACATTTGGTTACATTTGGTTACATGTGTGGTTACATTTGGTTACATTTGGTTACATGCGTGGTTACATATGGTTACATGTGTGGTTACATTTGGTTACATGCCATTTGGTTACATGCGTGGTTACATTTGGTTACATTTGGTTACATTTGTGGTTACATTTGGTTACATTTGTGGTTACATTTGGTTACATTTGGTTACATTTGGTTACATGCGTGGTTACATTTGGTTACATTTGGTTACATTTGTGGTTACATTTGGTTATATTTGGATACATGCGTGGTTACATTTGGTTACATTTGTGGTTACATTTGGTTACATTTGGTTACATGTGTGGTTACACTTGGTTACATTTGTTTACATTTGTGGTTATATTTGGTTACATTTGGTTACATGCGTGGTTACATTTGGCTACATTTGTGGTTACATTTGGTTACATTTGGTTACATGTGTGGTTACATTTGGTTACATTTGGTTACATGCGTGGTTACATATGCTTCGATTAAACCGATAAACTGATTAATTTTATAAATGTACCCTAAATAAGTATTTAAAGATATTTATATTAATAATTCTTTCAGTATTGTGTCATCGTCTGTGTGTTCGGCCTCGCTATGAGTCTCTGTACAAGAAGAACTTTTCAATCAAATTATAATATGCTTAATTTTTCATATATCAATAATGGAAAGGATCGTTGCCTCCAGTGCTGTATATGCCGGCGAATTCTACGGAACAGATCCCTTGATCGTCTTAAAACTCACCGAGCGATGTGCACTAGTGATAGAATAAATTCTACGGCCAGGGCTTCATTGCAGGATGGTGAGATTTCAAAATCTTTTGTGCCATCTAAGTATGCAGATCCTGAAACACCCCTACATCACAATGGTGACAGAGTTGCTGTAACACCGAATTGTGAAGACAGAAGATTAATGTTACATGAGGATGAAAAACCGACGGTCATCGCAGCGTCAATGGAAAAATATAAAAATGTTGGTGTTCAAGTAAATATGCAGTATTTCCCTGAAGATACTCCTTCAAGTGATCAGCATTTGGTAAAGCAAGCTGAAAATAACCTAGTCTCAATGTACATAGAGGATGTATGCCATTTGCAAGGGTCGCGATGTGATCCAAATAGACTTGTAAATCGTCTAAGACTGTTAATGGCCTCACAGGAAAGTGGGAGATCTGATAATCATGAAGATGAAATTCGAATAATTATTCAAGAATTGAAGTCTGCAGGTGTGATTGCGTGAATTTATCTGAAATCTTCTCATAAGCGGTATCGTGCGCTTTCATTGTTTCAGATTATATGATTGGAGAAGGGAGAGGGTGTGATTTTCAATATTTGAACTAAGGAATGTATTGGATTATATTTTAACATAAAATAGTGCATTATAAAGATTTCATATAAATTAACCTCTGTTGGAAACATATGTGCTGATCTGCTGATTAGGTTCATACCTAATTACATTATTTGAAATATTTAGCAGTAATAGTAACTCTGGAGGTTTTGGATTGTCATGGAAATTTTAAGGTAAAAATAAATAAAAAGAACCCTTTGATGCAGAAACAAATATTGTTTATTTCTTTTTTTTACCTTCAGCATATATCATTTTAACCCACAATATTTAGGTTTGTGTCTAATTACATTATTTCTTATTTCTATATGTTCTGGCATTTGTGGGATGTTCGGCGATTCGAATTGAAGCCTGCGCCTTGCATGCAGGGCATAAATACGACGATGTTCCATAATTTCCGATCTCGTTGCGTATTCACCAGCCAGCTCCTTATATTTGTCCGCAACCCGCTTCATCTGCTTTGCCGCTGCATTGAATTGGGCTGCGAGATGCAGCATCTGTTGCTCCATTCCTGAAATAATAATAATAATAATAATAATAATAATAATAATAATAATAATAATAATAATAATAATAATAATAATAATAATAATAATAATAATAATAATAATAATAATAATAATAATAATAATAATAATAATAATAATAATAATAATAATAATAATAATAATAATAATAATAATAATAATAATAATAATAATAATAATAATAATAATAATAATAATAATAATAATAATAATAATAATAATAATAATAATAATAATAATAATAATAATAATAATAATAATAATAATAATAATAATAATAATAATAATAATAATAATAATAATAATAATAATAATAATAATAATAATAATAATAATAATAATAATAATAATAATAATAATAATAATAATAATAATAATAATAATAATAATAATAATAATAATAATAATAATAATAATAATAATAATAATAATAATAATAATAATAATAATAATAATAATAATAATAATAATAATAATAATAATAATAATAATAATAATAATAATAATAATAATAATAATAATAATAATAATAATAATAATAATAATAATAATAATAATAATAATAATAATAATAATAATAATAATAATAATAATAATAATAATAATAATAATAATAATAATAATAATAATAATAATAATAATAATAATAATAATAATAATAATAATAATAATAATAATAATAATAATAATAATAATAATAATAATAATAATAATAATAATAATAATAATAATAATAATAATAATAATAATAATAATAATAATAATAATAATAATAATAATAATAATAATAATAATAATAATAATAATAATAATAATAATAATAATAATAATAATAATAATAATAATAATAATAATAATAATAATAATAATAATAATAATAATAATAATAATAATAATAATAATAATAATAATAATAATAATAATAATAATAATAATAATAATAATAATAATAATAATAATAATAATAATAATAATAATAATAATAATAATAATAATAATAATAATAATAATAATAATAATAATAATAATAATAATAATAATAATAATAATAATAATGATGATGATGATGATGATCATGATGATGATAAATAGCCAAATATCTAAATATACAAAATTAAGACTATGGGAATGTAGTTAAATCATAGTGACTCTATGAAACAGAAACGATAATTTTCAAGAGAAATGTAAATTACTGAAATTTATTAAAGAGAATCGTAAAATTCCTAGAACAATTTTATGTTCACATCAGATGGGCGAACTATATAGAAATTGCAAGTAAAGCGAAAAAACATTTAGAAAATGGAAAGGCTTTGATGACTTGAAAAGAAATTTAAATCCTTTTTGAAAATCATTTTTGCAATTATTGGTGATGATTTTTAAATAGCGTTTGTACTAGTTCAATATAATATTTCACAATTGTAATACTTTACCTTGCCTCTGCATCCCTGGCGATATTAAATCGATTCTTCGGAGCGTCCTCTCCGAAGAGGGAGAAACGAGGTTTATGAGCTCTGGTGTTCTGTCTATAAATGGTGAAAAAATAATTAAAATTAATAAGAATCCCTCATTGATTCATGATAAGAGTATGCTGGAAATCTTAGTATGTTTAACCTTTAATTGCATTTTCTTAAATATGCCTTTTTTTAATGATAAAGAGTTAAAAGATTCTACATTTTAAAAACTGCTGTTTTTTTCCCTGTTCGGCTTCCTAGAATTATTGAAACTACTAGGTTAAATTCTATATAAAAATTAATATCCAAATATACAAAATTAAGACTATGGGAATGTAGTTAAATCATAGTGACTCTATGAAACAGAAACGACAATTTTCAAGAGAAATGTAAATTACTGAAATTTATTAAATAGAATCGTAAAATTCCTAGAACAATTTAATGTTCACATCAGATGGGCGAATTATATAGAAATTGCAAGTAAAGCGAAAAAACATTTAGAAAATGGAAAGGCTTTGATGACTTGAAAAGAAATTTAAATCCTTTTTGAAAATCATTTTTGCAATTATTGGTGATGATTTTTAAATAGCGTTTGTACTAGTTCAATATAATATTTCACAATTGTAATACTTTACCTTGCCTCTGCATCCCTGGCGATATTAAATCGATTCTTCGGAGCGTCCTCTCCGAAGAGGGAGAAACGAGGTTTATGAGCTCTGGTGTTCTGTCTATAAATGGTGAAAAAATAATTAAAATTAATAAGAATCCCTCATTGATTCATGATAAGAGTATGTTGGAAATCTTAGTATGTTTAACCTTTAATTGCATTTTCTTAAATATGCCTTTTTTTAATGATAAAAGGTTAAAAGATTCTACATTTTAAAAACTGCTGTTTTTTTCCCTGTTCGGCTTCCTAGAATTATTGAAACTATTACGTTCTTTAAATGGCTTTAACTAAAACATCCCTTCCTAAACTTTCTTATATTTTAATTCTGTGAAAGGCCTCCGATATGTTACACAGCTACAATCACCCTTACATTCATGTCATATACAGAATGATTAAAAATATCATGTTATAAAACGATTTAGAATCTCAGAAATATCTGATATTTCATTGTAAAAAGATCATATATTTTTCCAATATAGTTTTTAAAACACTTGGCATGTAAATGGAATATATTTTATATAAAAGTAAATGCTTAATAACTTACCAGACATTTCCAGATGTGGTAATGTATCACGGTTTGCAGAAAGCAGCGTGGAAAATCCAATCCTTGCAGAGAGTCGCTTCTCACAGTGAAGGTTCGATGCACAGGACTATCTCTTGCAGTGAAGTCATTAGGCTAATTTAGCTTATTTATACCGAATGTAAGACTCATGATAAACGCCCATAATGGTACGATCCCTTTCTCTTTTTTAAATGAAGTTGTGTTATTGGTTATTTTTTATATTTTCAGGTATCTTATGATTGGTTCCTTTAAATATAATATTTTTCATTGGCTGAAAGGAATTATTGTTTTTCAGTATATCAACACGGAGGGCGTGTCCTTAATTTATGAAGGGAAGATGTACAGACGTGAATTTTGTCACGTACACATATTGGAGGCTTTTTCTTGGTTTTTCCCTACAAATTAGATTTGGAATCTTATAGTACAATAGACGTTTACTTTTCAAAGATGAGAGATATAATATTTCTTTTAAATGTATTCAAAGTGTTGTTTTCGTAAACACTTGCTTTGTAAAGAATGGGGTTTCCTGCACATTGGTTAGATAAAAGGCTTTGTTGCTTGTTAAAAGATTTTAAAGAAAGGATGTTTTTGAAAGAATTGGAATTCCCTACAAATTAGATTTGGAATCTTATAGTACAATAGACGCTTACTTTTCAAAGATGAGAGATATAATATTTCTTTTAAATGTATTCAAAGTATTGTTTTCGTAAACACTTGCTTCACAAGGAATGGACTTTCCAGCACATTGGTTAGATAAAAGGCTTTTGTTACTTGTTAAAAGATTTCAAAGAAGGGGTGTTTACATTTTCTCATGAATATTTCTTATAAAGGTTGCTTTTAAAGTTTAGGTGTGCAATTAATAAAATGGTTGATGTAGCTTCTCTCTACTTGGGTTAATATGGTATAAGAATTGGAAAATGTCTTGACAAAACAATTCGACCTTTAAAAATATAAGGTTCTGATATAGATTGACATACATGAGGTAAAATTGTTAAAAAGCTCTCCACATATATGTGTAAATTTCCAAGGTTGAGAATATTATGGTTGAAAAAACAAGCGAATAAAAATATTAAACTACAGTCCGATGCAGATAATACAGAACTCCATATATACCATTTTAATATAAGTTAGTCGATTTAGAAGTGACTAAATGACGTTGAAAAATGCTAAAAAATGGAAACTTCTGCCTGCACCGCATCCGCCAAAAGAACCATCTTTCTGAGAAAGGTTCTGATATAGATTGACATTTCGTATAAAGGTTTATTATATATTTTGAATAGATGCGATGTTTCTTAGACACTTCATAATTATCTAAGTACATATGTATTTTTGCTAACTGTGCGAAGTAAACTTTGAAGTGTTTTACATTCTTATTATTTGAATATTTTACAAATTTATTTGTTTATAATTATATATAAAAATCTTATCATTGAATACTCTCATTTCCTTAGAAGTATAAAAAAATCGTTAGTATGGTTTCCCTTGATGAGGAATATTCGACCCCTAAATACCCGAGGTTAATAAAGGAATCTCTGAGTAAAATTAATCCGTCTTTTACGCTCAATGCAGTACGAAACGCTGAGAACCATAGCAGCTATATTTACCAAAAATATTACACTCATTTTTTTTTTTTTTTTAATTTTTGTCTACAGGATTTATATATAAAGTGTTATTATTTTTATGGTCTTTTTGTTTACTCGTATAAATCGAAGTATTCTTTACTTTTAAAAGGACGGGAATTCCTAAAGTTATACCTCTTCTTATGAATGCCTAAACATAATGCCCTTTCCGAAACTATTTCAGATATAAATCGAATTATGCATTTATTTCTTGAGAAAGATATTTCAGATAAAATAATACATATTTTCATGTGTTAATCATCTTGCAACACAGAAAGAGTCTAAGAACATTGTCCGCTTCACATGGTGACCGCAGATAGCCAGGTAAAATGCAGATCTTTATCTGCGGTGCAATGAGGCATAGTCCACAACAGGCTTGGGCTATTATGTGAAAAATACAATTAGGAAGAAATACTCTGAACGCTTCGTTATGTTCCGACGTCATTATTCTTAAACACGAGGGAACCTGCTTTTTGCATGAATGAACTTGCTAGCCATGTCACAAATGATCTGGAGTTTCCCTATTGTACATCACCCTTTTACATTCAGTGAATACATTTATCGATATCTGATACACTATATAGTTCCTTATTTTAATTTATCAAGCTACGTCACGCAACCAAAGGTGCTTTGATGTAACCCGGCAAAAGTTGGTCGCATGTGAGAAATCACGTTATACGCCTCCCGCCGCGCCGATTATTTAATTAAGTAATTGATCATTTCTTTATTATATAATAATTATATATTCATTTGTTTATTTATTAATTTATTTCATTATTTCTTTATTTAATTATCTGTTTAATTAATTAATGAGAGATAATTGCATTATATTTCTTATCAGCTGTGGGCAAACTCGTATGTGAGTTGATTCTGTGAGGTCATTCATGGGGTGTTGATTCGATAGAATCATGCTGTCGGTGAGTCGATTCTGTGACGTCAGTATGTTAATTCGTGCCATGTGGCGGGCGGCATTTTTAAGGACAAAGAGATGTGATAATTAAATCACAATTTAATTCAATTAGCTCTATTGTTATCACATTAGGGGCGGTTCCTTTGAGTCGACATAAGGCTGTCTGTGAGTCGATTCTGTGACGTCACTGTGGGTCGCGTGCTGGGTGAGCGTGTTTTATGACACCATTCATGACGTATGCCATTTAGAGGTGTGTCTGTGATGTCATTCATGTCGGTATCTTGTAACAACAAAGAGGTGTGATAATCAGATTACATTGTAATCCAATTAGCTCTATTGTTATCTCATTAGCGGCGGTTCCTTTGTGATTTTAAAATACCGTGCTGACTTTGAGTCGATTCTGTGACGTCACTGTTGGTCGCGTGCCGGGCTGGCGTGTTTTATGACGCCATTCATGACGTCTGCCATTTAGGGGTGTGTCTGTGACGTCATTCGTGCCATGAGGGGGGCGGCACTTTCAAGGACAAAGAGGTGTGATAATAGGATTACATTGTAATCCAATTAGGGCTATTGTTATCTAATTAGAGGCGGCTTCTTTGAGTGATTTGAAACATACATATTCTATCTACTAGGCACGTCTGTAATTGTTGAGCGATGAGATCTTCCCCCCCCCCAGGATCGCGGTAACGGGGCTAATAAAGATAATATTACTATCTTTAAAAAATGAATAATACTTTTCTTGTTCAAAGATGGAAATTTAATTCCTTGTAAACATGTTTAAATTCTTTGATACAATTACAACTATTACTAATATGAGCTCACTTTCTTCTCGGGCAGCCAGCTAGGGGAAAAGATGATTCAGGGAGTGTACCGCATTCCCTGTATATTGGACAAACCTGAAGGAACATAGCTACTAGAATAATCGAACTTCACGGAGCATTCGCTTAATGCAAACTGAGAAGTCTGGGCTGGCAGAACATTGTTAGGATAACGACCATAGAGGCAATTTTTGGGAGACGACCTTCTTGACAAAATGCAACAGTTACTGGGATCGGTGAATTAAGGAGGCCTTGGCGATTTCCTCTGAAGGGAGCACGCTTAATCGTGATGCTGGATGATCGTGATGTTCAGTTCGTCGAATTAAGAAGCAAAGATCAATACAGCTTGATAATCAAGTTAAGTAGTTACGTTTCTTTGACACAACTTTCTACACTAACGCCGTCTCCTGACCTGGCATTTAATTTACTGAAAACAGTCTTTTGTTCAGTAATGCGAATTTTCATAATGTTTTGTTTTCGTTTATATTTGTATTTTATCCAGTATTTCATTTGTGGTTATAACATTTTATAAATATCCTGATGATGGGAGAGATGCACATTCCAGAAACTGATATATAATCATATTTTCACCTGGCTGGCTGCCCGAGAAGAAAGTGAGCGTATTCGTCGCCAGGAAAGCTTCAATTCTTATTTGATTATTAATGTAGTCTTTTTACAACCAGCGGTAGACTTCTCGTCGAACTATTTCTTTCCTTGCGCACACGCTACTTATACATCTTCGACGCATACACAAAATTGTTCCTGCACACACTCGGATAGACAAATTCATCTTATCCCTAAGACTTTCATAAGCAGATAAACAAAATATTTTAAAACATTCAACCTCTAAGCATGTTACGTTGTCATGGTTACTCCATCACCTACCTTATATTACATCATTATTTTATTACGAGGGCTGTTCAATAAAGAATGATCATAATTTTTATGGTCATAATTTTTCGCACAAAATTTCAATTTTATTATATTCTGTTAGCATAACGTGAAACTAACACGCTGTAGTAGCTTCATTGTTTCTACTCCTGCTTCCTCCTGTGAGAACCAGGCAAGTTCAGACATGTTCAGTATCGCCTACCGCTGCAGAGGAGGTAACATGCAGTTAAAATTGATGTTAGAGGAACAGCTGGAGTTTATTTCAAACGTAATCACTGTTGATGAAACTTGGCTACATCATTTTGATCCTGAGAGCAAACAGCAAAGCTCAGTGTGGAAATCTTCATCACCAACCACCCAAAAAGCAAAGCTTATGCTGGGAAAGCTATGGTCATCTCATTCTTTGATATTCATTGAATGGTTTATCAGCATGTTGTCCCTGCACACACATCAGTAACTGGACAATACTACAGGGATGTCCTGAAAACATTGCAAGTCCACATCAGGTGCAAAAGACCACATTTCCGTGAAGCAGGCTGGATGCTGCACCACGATAGTGCGCAGCCGCAATTTGCCAATGTTGTTGCTGAATGTGTTGCAAAAATCAACATGAAGTGCATCCCTCACCCTCCCTATAGTCCGGATTTACCCCATGTGACCTTTTTCTATTCCCTAACTTGAAGAAACGCCTTCATGGGAGGCATTATCCATCAGCATCAGCAGTGGTGAAGGCTGCGGAGGCGATTTTGAAGGATTTCTCAAAAAATGGTTTCTAGCATGTCTTTGAAGGCTGGCAGAAACGCTGTGACAAGTGCATCGCAATCAGGGGAGACTGTATTGAGAAGGACCATCAAAATAATGAGGATGAGTAAATGTAGATTGTCAAAAAAAATTGTGAACACTCTTTATTGAACATCCATCGTATAAATACTAATCCCTTGGACTATTCTTAACAGAAGATGAAGTATAAAAGTATCTGCTACAGTCTCAGAAAAGTACTGTCCAGCAACGCAAAGAAGGTCCCTGAAGGGAATGTGCTCCCTTACCCAGTTGGACAAAGACAGCGAATGTGTGTGACAGACCGCATGCTACGCAAGGAGTAGAACCGTTAAAACAATACGCCCTATTCACTCTGTACACTAAAACCGAGAGGATTCATTAAAAAAAGTAGAACCCGTCAGAATGTTTTTGAATGGTCTGTAACTGAACTGACATGGGGTGTCAGATCTATCCAAGGAAGGTGTAGGAAGCTTCTCGAACCCCCCCCCCTGCGTGTCAGGCCCCGGAGGCTTTCTTTGCTGTGGTATACTCTACTGGTGAACGAGTAGAAGACCAAACTCATTATGAAGTTGTTGGTTCCTGGCGAACCATGGAGCATTTGTAGCAGTACGGAGCACTCTGTTTTGTAATACCTGCAGTCGGCGGAGATTAGTCTTGCTGGTGCCACCCCAGACTGGAGCTGCATAGGTAAACGTGGGGCGGACTAGATAGTTGTAAAGAAGAAGAGAGGTTTCATAACCAAGCGAGGTGCGCCTGTTGAGTAAAGGGTACAGTTTTGATAGCTGGCCAAACGCAAGTGTAACAATACGACAGATGTGGGCTTTCCAAGTAAGTCGAGTGTCCCTGGCAGACGTGTTGGTAATTATGACAGTTGTTCCCTCAGCAGCTGTAGTTAAGGAGGATTTCTATAAGGACGTGAAGAGAAGATCTTAACCTCTGCCTTATTATTGTTGAAGGAAATTCGCCAATGAGAGAACCAATGAGTTAGTGGTTCCAGGGAAATTTGTAGTTCGTGAATGGCATGTTGTATATTGGAGTGAGAATAAAAGAGAGCAGTATCATCAGTGTATAAAGCCCTACAAATTGTAGCTATAGCAGAAAAATCAGGAGGGTAGATATTAAAGAGGAGTGGTGCAAGTACTGAACCTTGAGGTACACCTGCTAACATGGGCCGTGTGGTGGATGTGAAACCAGCAATGCGCACCACAAAAGTTTTATTAGTGAACAAACTTGCAATGATTTGTATAATATAATAAAAGAGATCAATGCGGTGTGCTATAAGTAGTAGCCCAGTGATGTCGTTTAAGTTAAATAAGTTGAATTCCTGTCTAATAAACTCATTATTTTATCTAAAAGTGCATATGCCACTACAGAACGTAAGAATGTGATTCCGGCTGATTCTATATTTCTTCTATCTGATCTGCTAAGTGTCTAACGACCGCCTTGGTAGTGTGGTGGCAGCGTGTCTGCCTCACGTTCAAGAGGTCCCGAGTTCGAATCTCGGTCAGGGTGAGTAATCTGGATAAGGTTTTTACGGGGTTTTTCTTTACCCTGAAAGACGAACGTTGGTAACTGTAAGCCCTATGGATCCTGGTCTCATTTGAGCAATTTTTCAGCCATTCCATTCATCGTGCGATGTGACCTAATGGAGGATGTAAACTACAAAAAAAAAAAAAAAAAAAAAATGAATGTCAAATTCTCACAGGCTTAAGTTAACATGGGAATTGCCATAGTTTTATAGAATTATATGAGCTGTTTTAATGCTTTATTTCTTAGTGTTCTTATTGTTCTACATATGCTATACAATCTCTTTATTTTAATATTAGTATCATTCTTTTCGGCAGAAGGATATGTTGATTACCAGCTAGTTTAAATTATCAACCTGTTCTGTTATTTATTACTATTTTGCAACTTAGGTGGCTTGTCCCTTGGAAAGTTATTACGTTTGCTTTTATCTCTGAAATTCTCATGCTGTTATTACTGGCTATTCTTCCTACTGTCCACCAACACAAAGTTAGTCTCTGACAGGAATTTGCCAAGCAGTGCCACCCTTACACAGTGGGAGAAGGACAGCGAATGTGTGTGACAGAAAACTCAAGCTACACAAGGAGTAGAACCGTTAAAAGAATGTCCCTGATCGCTCTGTACACTAAAACCAAGAAGATTTATTCACTAAAGTAGAAGCCATCAAATTGCTTTCGAATGGTCTGTAACTGAACTAACATGGGGTATCAAACCTGTCCAGGGACGTTGTGGGAACCTTCTTCAAACCCCCTGCTTCTCAGGCTCTGGAGACCTTCTTTGTTGTGGTAAACTGTAATTCCTGCACTGCTATTTGCAGCTCACACTCTTTATTGCTAAATATTACTTGATCGTGTCAAACTTATATTTAAGTGGTCTTGTCACTGTCTTATGAGATTGTCAATATATGTACTAAACAATGTTGGAGACACTGGGTAGACTTTTTTAACACCTTGATTTATTTTAATTTGCTTGTTACTATTATTATTAATATATATATATATATATATATATATATATATATGCCCTACATGAGTAACTCTTACTTTTATCAGGTGTTCTGGTTAAGTTCAATAATACAATATCCCCCCCAAATATATAGTTATCGTAATAAGATTAAGATAACTTGGGGCTGGCCCCGTAGCTCAGTCGGTAGAACACCTACCTGCCTGCCGTGCTAGGGGTCACGGGTTCGACTTCCGGCGGCGGGGGTGGAGATCTTTCTCCGACCAAGATAATTCCCCATCTTCCCCAGAGTCTGGAATTATATATGAGAGTGTGAATGTGTGCGTGATCTAATGATTAAAAACCAAAGATAACGAGTTAACACCTCCTGTATGTTCCAGAGGAGAACGGCCGCCGATATGACAATAGTAGTTGAAGGAACAAGGGGGAAAAAAGACAACCTGCATATTCCACTCCTTAACTGGTATTATATTAGATTCAAATATATTTTATATTTATAAGCTATATGAAATGCCACCGTTTTTATTCCACATTTAACCTGAGGCCGTCAATAAGACTTCATATTATGAGGATTCGCTCGGCTATTTTTAATTTGCAGAATATTTTTATTCGACGGAAGAATCAGACTAAAAATATAATACCACACCCCTTTTTTCAAGCATGGATCTTCTATATGAATTAGCTGCCATAGCAACATGACGACGTGAAATTAAATTTCCCAGGAATATTATTTTTTATACACAATACATCGAGGGAGTAGCACAGTCAATTTAAATATTCGTGACTCAAATCTCTTTGGAAGTGCGCTGAGATACCTGAATTAAATTAAAAATAATAATAAAAAATAAAAATAAATTAAATATAGCTCTGGTAGTAAATAATATGTGTAAGTCTGTGTCTGGCTGCCTAAGAGGTTTATTGCACCTATTCCCCAAGTAGAGCATCCTCGGGAGAAAGGATTGTGCGAGAGGAGACACACAGTCGTCCCGAGAAGTCACAACAATAGAGAGGGCAGGGTTCTTATACTTTACTAATTAAAAACTCCCTGGCAGGCCAGCTCAACTGACTGCGGTCCAGAAACATACCCACCAGACCGGCCTCGGGGATCAGAGAACGTCCTATCGGAGTAGGAAGTGGTTTACTCAGAACGTATCTCTCTGCCATGCAACGCCGGGACACCTGCAGACACGTCTACCCTGAAAGACATCACTAGAGGACAGATGATGTGAAATGATCATGGAGAAGAAATGAAGGGACAGGAAATTCGGGGATGTAATTAACCTACCCAGCATTCGCATTGCGATCAGGGGAAACCCCAGGGTGAAGAATGTCGAACCCGGGCCTTCCGAATTCGGGCCACAGATGGCCTTAGTCATCCCGGTCTGTAACTTGGAATTTTGTTTTTCCTTTCAAAGATGGCTCACGAATATTTTCAAAAGAATCGTCCCATTTCTAACTCCCTTTGTATGAAAAATGTCTATTATTTTCATTTTCTCGAAAATGATTCTAAATGGATCTTAATAAAATTCCATATTATTGAGATATTTTCATGACAAATGAAATGTCTGTGTGTCGCAGAATTTTCCTGAAATACGTGATTTTGTGAAGATTTTAAGCAGAACTTGGTAACTTGAAAATGAGTCAATGTGCACGTTGTAAACGCAGTATCGGGCAGCGATTAGGAGGCGGCGAATTAATGGAAATCAGATAAGATTAATGAAAATGCTTTGCTAAACTAATATAAAACACCTTGTTATATGAATATGATATTAGAATGGATAGAGTAATGATTAAAATAGCGGTTGACAAAGAATAAGAAGGCAAGAATATAATTTAATATAGCATACACACTAGCATCCAGGCAAGAAAGTGAAAATATTATTTTAAAAATCTACACACTCCGGAGATACAGGAAGGGAGGACTGTCACTTTCTTTGAGCTAGTAAAGGTTCAACGTCTGAGAACTATAGAATACTCCCAGCCGGGAATGTGTTGGGACAAAAGCGTTTTCAAAATGCAGTTGAGCATGAACACTAAAGGGATTTACTTCGTTGATTTGATAACAATGTATACCGTTACAATGTATACTCAGGGTAAGCGTTCTCCAACTCAGGGTGGGCTGAACGTCAATGAGTTTTACAAACCAATGCGAAAGTTCGAAATAAATGGGAAACCAATAACAATGTAACATTTCAGAAGGGTGAGCTAGATTGGTCATGTGATAAAGTTAGAGAGGGGGTCAGAATAAGGTTCGAACTGAACCACGAAGTAAGAAAAACTGACTTAAAAGGCGATACTATAGAGGAAAGACGTGTGATTGCGCGTTGAGAAGTAGTAGCGAAGATTTAAGAATAGCACAACCAGCGTAAGTGGGAGCAGTATTAGAAGTTTGTTACAGCAAAGTAGTCGCCGTATAAAGGCGAAATAGAAACCGCGCGGAAGTTACTTTAAACAAGTATTCCAGGTTTTCCAGTAAATTGAATTTATGTTAAAAAGTTTACTAACAGGTCGTCACCGATGCAAGTCGATTAGCATACTTAGTAAGAATTAAAATAAATAATTTTTGCAACGAACCAAGTGTAATTAATACAACTGAGTAGCCAACAACCACCAAAATCCATTTCCTACAACCATACACCTGAGGATAAGAGAACTCATAACTCCAATTTGAACCCAAATCACATATGAACCCAATCAATTTAACTTTGGTATGCGGGTTTGCCGCAACGTATAACCAGGTTTCTTCATGACGCAGCTTCTTAGGCATATAGTGTAACTTTATACACCACAGGTTTTTATAATTTACCCTGAAGCAATAATAACTGAAACAGTCCAGAGCTCTTTTGATGCAGCGTGAAGTTTAGAGAGAAACGAATGTAGTGAGGGAATTGCAGGAGACCACAGGGTTTACAGGCAGTGAAATTTCAAATATGAATTATGTGCGTGCTATCACACATCTGACTATGTATACCGTTATACACTTAGAATTGGTCCTTCACTCTTTATTTGTATACACAATTAAACATATGTGTTTCAAATTCGACCATGTGTATCCTTGAGCGCCACTAGGTGAACAACCAATCGGAGTCCTGCGGTGTTGTCGTATTCCATTCCCCGAAGTGGTGTGTGACGAGCGCCAAACTAATCAATCTCTAATAAATACTACTGTTCCTAACACACAAATTCAGACTTTGCCAACACTGAGGCACGTGGAAGGAGGAAGGTTTTTTTTTTTTTTTTTTTTTTTTTTTTTTTTTTTTTGTTATTTACGTCCTCCAACGTTTAGTCATATCGGACGAAGAAGGAGGGAGTGATGTATTTAACATAACCGTAAAAACCCCATATTTTTAGCTCAAATAGTTTTCCTAATACAAATATATAAAGTAGATATCATTATATTATAACAATGGATTGCGACGTAAGCACTGTAATGAATATCACTATCGGTTGTCATGTATGCGTGAACATACATTTGAAATTGCTCAGAGCTGAAACGTAAACATTTGACATGGCGTGATAAAGGAAATATGCACTTTGAATAAGCCAAGGTGTTCGTTAAATTCGATGAGAGGAAACAATACACTTCCTGCTGGTCTGGCAGAACGTATCTGGTCATATTATATCTTTGTTTATGAATGGTTCGTAATCTCTATTTACTCTAGAGAGTTCAAAACAGTATTATTCAGTTACTCTTCTATGAAAAACTGTATCAGCTGGATCAATGAGATACGATCCAACTTCCCCCTTACAACTGCCAGAACAGTCCAATTTAGTTAATGTGGGCTCAAATTATTTGCAAATAGAAATAATACTTTTAAACTGACGCTGAACGACTTATTCACGAAGAAATTAACAAGGAGCACAACAAGACTGGGAAAACTGCGTGAATCATCACATAAACTAAAAGAAGATGGATTTTGGAAATAAATAGCACGTAATGAGATTTTGAAGCCTATCGCCATAAATTTGCAGTACTCAAACGAAGAGGACAATGACAGTGTCGAATTATCCCTTAACGCAACATTCACAGCTATACGGATGCACCGCAGGTATTTTCGTTGGATTAGAAAAATAAGTAATTCATAAACTATAATTAATTTTGAACTAAATATTTAAACCATTTTCGTAATATACGAATATCCACGTTGCAATTGTGATTTCAACAACTGCAGTATTATTATAAAACTTTGGAAAATTCAGTTTGCGTTAGCGCCACGAACACTCGCAAGTGGCGAGAGAGAGAAATATTAAAGGAGTGGGGGTAACGAGGTGGCATCGCTAAAAAGGCCCTAAGGCATCTGATTCGCTACAGGGAGAACTCTTCCCATTTGAAACGTATAATAGTAACATTAAGTTTAGTTTTCCTTAGTATCTACCCTCTTAGAGGTGACGATAAAAATAGTAAGATTCACGTACGAAACAGAAGTCTGCCTCTGTTACGGTTACAAGCCTTCCGAGACTTTGAGTCTGGTTCTTTTAAAGTGTTCCCTGAGGAGGACAATTTTGAAATCTACACTATGCACGAGTAGATCGCCGGTAACCAGAACACTTGAAATTAATTAATCTCCTATGAAGTGCAAGGCTACCATCTAGAAAGGGTCCATTTTAGTGCTGTAGTAGTGTGTAGGTGGACCTCAGAATGTGTTTACTTATTACCGACGGGTTTTCAAGCATTGCTGATTTTAAGCTTAAAACAAAGCAGTCCAGAGAAGAAATAGTTAATCAAGACATAGAAAACTTATACAGTGTTCTCATACAATCGAAAAGGCAACTAAAATATATTCCTGACTTGTAAAATATCTCTACATCACAATATTGCGTAGGGATACCTCTTCCTTTTCAGTTACTTTGTTTACAAGCCTTCTTGTAGTGTAAACATTATCACAGTGTATGCCCGCCTCTGTAGGTAGTGGTAGCGTGTCTGCCTTACGCTCAAGGGGTCCCGAGTTGGAATCTCGGTCAAGGCTAGTTGTTTGGAAAAGATTATTTCCCTTATCCTGAAATAGTAGTGTTGCCTAATTCTAAGCTCTACGGACCATGGATTCATTTGAGCAACATTTCACCCATTTCATTCATCGTCCGATATGTCTAAAGGATGGAGGACACAATTAAATAAAAAATTCACCGAGTACTAAATAAATTTGATGGAGTAACGTTTACCTCTGATTGTTAAGTACACCTATGACTGAAAATTTGAAATCCTGAACTAATCGCGTTAGCGTTTTAGGATTTATACCACAGATGTAACTTAGTGCAAATATGATACAGTCCCAAATTTTGTCAATTTCACTTTGATAGACCGGAAACTATTTTTAAATTTATTTATTTTTGGTTACGTCAACTCAAAGGTCCCTTGCGCCAATATAACTTAAATTTTGGTGTAGTATTTTAACAGCAGCTTCCGCATACATCGGTTTATTTTTTAATTTGCCCAAGGTTTCTCTGTACCTAAATAACTTTGGGCTCCAGGAATTTATAAAGCTATAAATATGTCTTTTTTTGCCCAAAAAGTTCAAATGTTTGAGTTCTGAAGTAAAGAAAGTGTATACTTAAATGCATCTCACAATAAAGCTCAGACCAATTTTTATTTTCTGGTTCTCTATGGACGTGTGTAGCAAGTTTCATTAGTCTAACAGTAAAACTACGACGAAAGGAGCATTTTAAATAAAGGAAAATTCTGAAGTTTACAGTAGTGAGGAAACAAGGATAAAGATTTGGAATTCATATCTAACACTAGCATTCACGTAACCTTCAGAATAGATTAGAGCATTTAATAATGGCTTGCGGATGTTATCTAAGCATTTTTTTTGGATTTGGGCATGCTTACAGTATTTTATAGACTAAAAACAGGAAAAGGTGATCGTTTGAAAATGTTCATGAAATGAAAATCATACGTATCCTTAAGTCAATCTAATCGACATACAGTTTGATATCATCAATTTCTTCAGCATTACTTTATATAAATATGGATTTATTATCCCGTTAGATATTGCAAATTCGGACTGCAAGGGCTACCAGCAAAATCAAAGCACTAGCCAGATATGACCACATAGAAATGACTGGTTAAATAACACTCTGATTAATAGTCCGCAATTTCATGTTATCGCTACTGGTCTACTAACTAGGAATAATAAAGACGGGGCACAGCAGTCTACAGCCGGCTCAGAGATGTGTATTTGGCTCACATTCACGAAGATTTAACTTCATACTCAGCTGGGTAAGGTGTTTTTACTTTATACTAAAAAGGTGAATTTCGCGGAAAGACCTAGGGAACCCCCGTCCATCTGCATATTAATTCAACGATTTCGTTCATTCACTATCCAATACACCTCCGGACTTGGTTATATTCAGATTATATATATATATATATATATATATATATATATATATATATATATATATGCATCTACGCTACCTTAACGGTAATGTGAACAATCATCACCCCCAATAACAGTAATATTAACAATAGCAATGGTGGAGTGGCGGTGGCGACGGTTGTAGTGAACGAATTCTTCTTCCATTTTATAAGGGAACCTTAACCCGTGATTGGTGAGATTACGATTGGAGTTTTCCCACGAAATTTTTGAAGCGACTGTACCCTTAAGCTAGATAGCTGACAAGCGTGGAATGCTGCACCTTTCAGTCGCCTCTCTAGCAGCTCAGAGAAAAGTACGAGGGCTGTTCAATAAAGAATGATCGTAACTTTTTACGGTAATAACTTTTCGCACTAAAATTCAATCTTATTATACTCTGTTAGCTTAATATGTAACAAACACGCCGTAGTAGTTTCATTGTTGATACTCCTGGTTCCCGCCTGTGAGAACCAGGCAAGTTCAGACATCTTCAGTATCGCCTACCGCTGCAGCGGACGTAACACTCGAGGAGCAATATGCGGCTTTGAAATTCCGCTTTCCTCTCAATAAATCTTCAGTTGATGCCTACACAACGTTACAGGAGGCCTATGGAGAGTATGTTCTTCCCTACAGCACATCTCGAAGGTGGTTTAAAATGGTTAAAGAGGGGAGACAATCAATTTCAAAGGAAGGTGGGCCCGGGACTCCAGTTACTGCTCTTACGGAAGAAAACATCAACACTGCTGCTGCCATTGTGAGAGAGGATCGACGAATTACGTTCAGATCACTTTCTGAAATACTGAACATTTCATTGGGTGCCACCCACACGTTGGTAACAGAAACATTACACATGAGACATGTTTGTGCGTGATGGGTTCCAAGAGTGTTGATTCCCGAACAAAAGGGCATTCACATGCAGGTCTACATACCTACAGTTAAAGTTGATGTTAGAGGAAGATCAGCAGTTTCTTTCAAACTGCTGATGAAACTTGGCTACATCATTTTGATCCTGAGAGCAAACAGCAAAGCTCAGTGAGGAAACCTCCTTCATCGCCAACCCCCCAAAAAGCAAATTGGTTGCTTCTGCTGGGAAAGTTATGGTCATCTCATTCTTTGATATTCATGGAATGGTTTATCACCATGTTGTACCTGCACACACATCAGTAACTGGAGAGTACTACAGGGATATCCTGAAAACATTGAAAGTCCATATCAGGCGCAAATGACCACATTGCCGTGAAGCAGGCTGGGTGCTGCACCACGATAATGCGCGGGTGCATATTGCCAATGTTGTTGCTGAATATCTTGCAAAAATCAAAGTGGAGTCCATTCCTCATCCTCCCTATATTCCGGGTTTAGCCCGATGTGACTTTTTTCTATTCCCTAACTTGAAGAAACGCCATCGTGGGGGGCATGGTCTATCATCAGAAGCAGTGGTGACGGCTGCGGAGGCGATTTTGAAGGATCTCTCAAAAAATGGATTCTAGCATGTCTTTGAAGACTGACAGAAACGTTGGGATAAGTGCATCGCGTTCAGGGGAGACCATTTTGAGAAGGGCCATAAAAATTATGAGGATGAGTAAAGGTACGTTGTCAAAAAAAAAAAAAAAAAAAAAAAAAAAAAAGGGTAATCATTCTTTATTCAACAGCCCTCGTAGTTGTGCTATCCAGTACAACAGTTTCAAGTGATTTCGTGTTTCTGAGTGACCGGGGTGGCATATACCCCACCGCACCACTTACGGAACATTTTATTTGGCGTTGCAATTAACTGTTAGACATCATTATGGCAAATTCAAGAAATAGTACAAGGGGTAATGATCCCAATTTTAGTGATTGGCTTAATATACTCAAAGACTTGGAAAGTCACTTCATTGGTGAAGAAGGTGATGTGCCGCAAGAATTTTGCAGTGAACATATTAGTATTTCTGAGGAAAAGGCAGCAGTAAAGGAAGAAAGCGATGCCATTGGTCTTATAGGAGAATATTTTGCTCATACAACTGATGATAGGCATTCCTTAAAGAAAAAGGATCTGAGTAAAAGTACTTCGATGGTAAAGAATTCAAATGGTCATCTCTTAGAAAATGAAAGAAAGTGTGGCAAAGCAACACAGTTTGTTCTTCATCTTGTGAAGCCCTTCGTAGAAACAAACCGTAATGTGACAGCAGATAATTGGTTTACATCCATTGAACTTGCCTATGAGTTTCAAAAAAGAGGGTGGGCATGTGCGAGGAACAATTAAAAAGAACAAAGAAAAGGAACAAACGAGAAATACAAACAGAATTTATTCCCTCAAGAAATAAACCAAAAAATTCAGTTATGTATGGATTCACAAATAATTGCACGTTGACATATTTTGCACCAAAGAAAAATATTGCCGTTATGCTTATCTCATCTATGCACTATACAATATTCGCCAACAATGTAACTAAGAAACAGAAATTGTACAGTTTTATAATGAAACTAAAGGAAGCATTGATGTTTTGTATGATAAAAGTGCAAATTATTCTACAAGCCGACCTTCCAACCGCTGACCATTGGCTATGTTTTTTACACTGTTAAATATTAGCCCAGTCAATGCTTACATTATCTTTAAGTCGTTTTCAGGAAATCCTGACCAAAGCAGACTTATTTTGTGAAGTCTTCAGCTCGAATACTGATTGAGCTACAACTGAACGCAAGATTCCTAAACAGACAACTTCCGCGAGAGTTACGTCAAAATATAGTGTGTATCCTAAATAAAAATCTTTCCAAAGAGGCCAGAGAGCAGTTGCAGAAACAAGTACGATGTGGCATGTACCCTAAAATGAAAGATAGAAATACAGGAATTACATGTGCTGAGTGTGAAACTACGACCTGCTCAAAATGTGCATTAAGCATGTGTGAAAATTTTGCCAAGTAAACTGTGTTCAAAACTGCTCTAACGTATTCTCAGCGAAACGAGGTGTTAATTGTTGGTTATATTTGCCATGGTATTACATCAGAAGTTATCAGTTTTAGAAATGTTTTCTGTCTAGAAAGCTCAAAGAACTAAAGTGTTGCATTTTTTCATTCTTATTTACATTGTGCAAATGCGAACCATATAATTTCTGTGTTTGTTATGGTTTTCCAACAAGTATGATATTGTTATGTTCATTATACTTCCCTTCTTATGCCATTTCAGTACTGCATTGATATTTATAAGCGTTTCCTTGTCAGCCTTAGTTAAGTTCTGGGGTTTGTCTAACACCAACTCACCAGATACGTTCCAGACAGCTTACCTCACCATTTAGGACTGTTCTCCCATCAGAATCTCGATCTTCCTATTGATATTCTATCATGTGGAGTGTAAAACAACACCTGTTTTGTTATTATAATCAAGTTAATTAGATTATATTAGAGTTATTGTGTATATTACAAAATTTTACAGTTTACAACTTTAGGCTACATTTGTTTGTCATTACCTTGTTGCTATCTTCGCTTACATGACAGCCTGGTCTTCTGCTCTGCCAGGTAGCTCTTAACCTCCATTCCTCCTTGTTACTTAATTAGTTCCATTCTTCCCCTTATCTTCCTTTTTCATATTCTTTTCATTTCTTGTCCAGTTTTCTTTTACTTTATGCAAGAACTCACCATACCTCTTACCTTCTTTTCCTCCCTTTCGGTTAACATTTTTATAGCTACTATCCTCTTCTCACTTTCTCCCATTATTTCTCTCACACCTTTTTTGTCCACATTGCGACCTCCTTGCATTTTGTTACATAGTGCTCTATGCTTTCTTTTCGTCCACACAATTCACAAATTCCCTTTTCCCTACCTCTTATACGCCTTAGAAATATTGTTGCTGTTCTCATCCAAGCTAACCCTTCTCTCTTGCATATTGCAGTAATCTAAATCTGCTTCTCGTCCCCAATTTCAAATTGGGTAAACAATTAAGTTAATAACTTTAAATAAGTAGCTCAGGTTTTATCTGATCATATTTGTACAATCCCATAGGCATGAAACAAACAATTCACAGTGAGTGAGTGAGCGAGCAATACTACTACTACTAATGCTAATAATACTTATTTTTATTGTTATCGCTATCACCGTGATCGTCATTGTTATTACTATAATTGCTATTACTATTATCGTTATTATTACCAGTCCTTACCATCTTCAGTTTTCTTTTGCTAAATTTTGATTCCGTATATGCGTGCTTGCCTCGAATTACCTAAAATCCCCTCCTTTGAATCAGTAACCCTCATTAGCTATTTATTTTTAGTTCTAACTCAATATGTTTAACCCGTAACCGGTATGGTGGGGTCAGGAGGACCCCAGTTAAAACTGTCTACCATATGAAAACTATTTCAGGCAGTATGCTTTGAGTTGTTGAGCGTTGAGGTTGTGGTGAAAAGACTGCGCACACATCATTAGCAGTTTTTTTTTTCTCCTTAGCGGGGTCAGGGTGACTCCACCATACTGATAGGCAAGTACATCATAACGTATTGGGGTATGTTTCAGGAGGAAGCGCCAACAGCTTATGCAAACAAAATGCATTATACTGAATGGTATGTTGTTACAGAGAGATGGCGTTAAATTCACCGAAGTAAATGAAAGCTGGTGACCCAGAGTTTGAGGAATGGATATTATCTATTGCAAGTGAGTTAGAGAATGACGTTAGTGATTTTTTATGATTCACAGCATGACGCAGACTATGAAAGTGTTGACAGTGATTCAGAGCTAGAAGAAGAGTTGCAAAATGGGGATGAAGAAGTGGTAATTGAGTACTGAGATAATTGAGTACTACAATGCCACAAAAGGAGGAATAGATGCACTAGATTAAAAAATGCACTGTTTACGTGACCGAAAGACGCTGTAGAAGGTGGCTTCTTGCTATTTTCTATACAATGCTGAACATTTCCATGCTGAATGCATTTATAGTGCATTCTTTATTAATGGAAAACCATACAAAATTATGCTTCGAGTTTACCAAGTCTGTGTCATGGCAGCTAGTTGAACCACTTCCACAGAGAAGGATGAGTATTCCAAACCTCCCTCGAGGGTTAAGAAATAACATTGCCTGTATGCTCAAATGTGAAATACCCAAGCAGTTAGGAGTCATAACAAAAGGGTTAGATGTGCCTACTGTCCAAGAACAAAAGAAAGGAAAACAAAAGTATGTCGTCTAGCTTGCAGTACACCGATATGTAGCGAATCCGCAAAATATATTTGTGAGAATTGTTTGTAAACGCCTACTGTGGTTTTGTCCAGTTGCTATATCCATTTCATTTTAAACACTTTTATTAGTTACTATTCATCTTTAATTTCATACTTCAAACTTTTTTTCCAGAGTAAAGCATGTAATTTGATTGAAAATACCTGATTCTTAAAACTATTATCATTACATATATTGTAAAAAAGATTCTGTAGACATGCATGCAGATGCTTAAAATGTAGTTTATGCCTCATTAATCTCTAAATATAACTGAATATTATATTTACGTTTAGTTTATTAAGATTTATTACCCCTCATCTTCCATAATTGTTAAAAATGAAATAAGGTCCTCCTTACCCCACCATACCATTTTTGCTACAAATACTGGTTACGGGTTAAGACATGTTTATCTTATAATAAATCCAACTCTAGAGGCTACCCCAGAGAGAAGGGAAATAAAAAAGCCATAATTCATTTCATGGAATGACAATGAAAGGAATTTAATTAGCAGTTGAGAACTTTGTTTAAAATTCGATTGCAGAATGAGTGTAACCAACATGTAGACCACACATTATTAAGGGCAGTAAGCGGTCTGGCATGGAACCATGGACACCTTGATATCGAGCGTGGACTTGGCGTCAGTCCCTCTGGCCAGAAGGGACCTTCAATCAGAACTTTTTCCTGCCTCCGCTCATTCCAGTAGCTCCTCCCATGCCACCCGTAACTCACCCGCTGGGATTACAGGAAGACAGAGAGAGAGAGGGACTCCATGTTTTCTAACGCAGTCTGCCAAATCTTCCTCCACCCGCAAAATTCCACCCCCGTATTATCGTACTCAGGGGACGTGACGTCATCACAGGAAGGTCTCTCTAGCAATGGCGAGCCAAAATAAATACAAAGAGAAACCACAACTTCGAGAATGATCCCTTAAAACTCGGAAATGTCGAGAACCGATATAAGTGCCGCCTCCAGAAATTGGTTTCTAACAGGTGCTCCTGGGATTACTCGGATATTTTCTCTCTGTTTCGTACACTCCAAAAACACAAGAAAATAGTTGTTTGTCAAAAGCCTGGGTATGGTTTACCCCTCTGTGTTCATTTGTGTATTATTATCTTCATCGTCTTAGTACCAGTATCTCTAATGGTGCTAGTGACAGTACTAGTGGGGAGTATAATATGTATTAGAAATACTAAATGGAATAGGCATTAGAATTAAAAATGATGGCGTACCAAAGGCGGTGATTCCAAGAATTTGACAACCATAGTAAGTATTTCTCCAAATGAATTTACTCCATATGGTTGAGCTAAGTATTTGTGATTGTTATATTTAATGAATAAATGTTGGTGTTAGATGTCTACAGGTCACAGTGCTAGATATTCGTGTTAAAAATCTGTGTATTTACAAAGGACAGTAAATGTACATAGAACATTGGTCCTTGTGTTCGGATACCTACTATTAAGAAAGTTCCGAAGCCTTAAATATTTTATTTCTGCTGCATGTCACCAATACACCGATAACTAAGACAACCTTTATCATTAAATAGGTTACGTCTGCTGCTGTATTGATGAACGTATCGGTTTGTTCTTTCTTCTTTTGTTACAATTTTGACTGCTAACCTTCAGACATACCTACTCGTATGTTTCAAAAATGCTCTTAAGTTTTCAGTATTTACGATGTCGTGGATCTTCTTTACATTAAGGCACAGCTTTATCACTAAGTAGTTTGCCCAAACATTTGAAGATTCCCATATTTTAGCTTTTCCTTTAAAGAACGCTAACAAACGTTTTCAATATTAGTATTTCATAAATTCTTTACCTTGTACCGGTCTAGGAACCTTTTATGTGCAATTTTACAAGCAGCAGAGATAGTGAAATTAGAATTGTTCCCCAAAATCAAGAAACCTATATATAAAATTTTGTAAAATTTCAAAAGGTTCAGTATAGTCTATATTTAGTTTCAAATGACCCGCCATTTTATTCAAGTACTAGCTGACCCGGCGAACTTGTACCGCCAATATAAGTTGTCTGAGCTTTTCTATATAAATAAAACAAATTCGGATTAGTTAGTTATTTCTTCTGAAGTTGGTGGTGAAGTTTAAATACAATACAGTTAAATCAAGTTATTCAATTTAAAGTTTACTGAAAAAAAACAAATTTTTTTGTGGTGCGTAAATATATAAAAATAATGGTTTTACGCCGCGTGAACACGTGACGTATAATTGTCCATGTGAGAAACAGGGAAACTCCAAGTTGATTCCGCGAACTTCTAACGAATGCCCTTGCGATTTATGTATGGTCATCCCAAAGGCAAAACGCATGGGAAATTGTAGACGCTTAAAATCAAAGGCAAATCCGTTGGAATCATCGGAATACGTGGGACTAAGGTATCCCCTTCTTTGTACTTTCCCTTGATTGTTTCCTCGATGACTTTATTCATTACCTTTTCCACAGTCTGGTTACATAGTACAGTCATGGTTGATTAATTTTACGCAGATTGATCAAAATTGATACTAATTTTAATTTTAAATTGTGAGGTGGTAATCCAGATTCAATGAGAACGATGGCGTGTTATAACGTAGCTTACACTTTGTATCCGTACCGGACTGCACACACCCACACCCACACCCCCACACCCACACACCCCCACACACCCTACCCACCCACCCACCCACCCACCCACCCACCCACACCCACACCCCCACCCCCACCCCCAACCCCACCCACACCCACCCACCCACACACAACGCTTAGGTATACTTGTTGACACAGACGTTTGTTGATGTCCCGTCTGACCTTGTATAGTACCTGTGCGCGTTTATTGATTGCTAAGGTGTACGGGATCCGATGTCTGGTGATTTATGCAATTTTTAATTCAGTTGAACAACGTAGAAAAATTATAAAATTAATGGATTCATCAGAACTGTCATATATTTATTATTATTTATTTTATATAAATTTTATTCAACTATATCTTGTGTTAGTCAGATGTTATTACAGTTTCTCTTTAGTTCACAATTTTTGTATTTTACTTCTATTATGTTCAACCCTGTTTATTGAATAATATATCTGTATTTCTACTTACATCGCCACTGTGTACCGTAATGTGCGAATTTAGTTCTTTTGTTAGTTGTTGTAACTTGTTTGTACGTATTTCTCATTTTTTGAACCATAATCAGATAATTCCGTCTTTTCAGTTTGGCTTTCGCCCGAAGCATGCTACCACTCACCAATTGCTCAGAATCACGCAGTCTATTATTCAAGGTTTCGAAAACAGGCAATACACCGTAGCAGCATTCCTAGATATCGCCCAGGCATTCGACAAGGTGTGGCACAGTGGACTACTACTTAAAACATATCGCATTGGTCTCCCTTATTATCTGATACAAATCATAGCAAGTTTTCTCACCAAAAGAACCTTTGTGGTGCGCATTGCTGGTTTCACATCCACCCGACGGCCTATTTTAGCAGGTGTACCTCAAGGTTCAGTACTTGCACCACTCCTCTTTAATATATTCACTTATGATCTTCCTGATATAGCTCCAGTTTGTACGGCGTTATACGCAGATGATACTGCTCTCTATTATTCTCACGTCAATATTCTTCATGCCATTCAGAAACTGCAAATTGCCCTAGATCAATTAGCTCATTGGTTCTCTCACTGGCGCATTTCCCTCAATACTAACAAGACAGAGGTTAAGATCTTCTCTTTACGACCTTATAGGGATCCTCCATCACTACGGCTGCTGGGGGAACCGCTCTCATGGTTACCAAGCAATGTGCCAGTGAAATACCTTGGGGTGTTACTGGACACTCGACTTACTTGGAACGCCCACATCTGTCGGTCTGTTACGCTTGCATTTGCCCGGATATCAAAACTGTACCCTCTACTCAACAGGCGCACTTCACTTGGTTATGAATCCTCCCTGCTTCTTTACACATCTCTAGTCCGTCCCATTTTTACCTATGCAGCTCCAGTCTGGGGTGGCACCAGTAAGACTAATCTCCGCCGACTGCAGGTACTACAAAACAGGGTGCTTCGCACAGTTACAAACGCTCCATGGTTCATCCGAAACCAGCAGCTTCACCATGAGTTTGGTCTTCTACCCGTTCACCAATACATCCGACGCCTGGCACGTCCATTCTTTTACAATCTCCAGGAGGTCCCTGGAGCTGTTACCTACCGTCTCGGCTGTCGCACTCGCCAGCCAACTCGCCTGAAGCGCAGACTGCCCCAAGATCTTCTTCTAAGTGACGTCTCCAGCACAGACGACTCAGACACGTGATTACTACCATCAGACTTTAAGTTCTCAATTTGTTTTACAGTTATCCTCCACATTTAGTTAGAGGAGTCGTTCATGGCTACCTCCATTGTTATGTATCCTGTTCCTATGTATCTTATAACAAACATCTGTAAAGCATAATTGCTGATCGATGGATAAAATAAAATAAAAAAAAAAAATAAAAAAAAAAAGTAACTTGTTTGTACTGTTTATTTTATATTTCATTGTATTAATTCTACTGTGGTCGCTTTTGTTGTTGTTGTTGTTGTAATTTACGTCCTCCAACGTTAAGTCATATCGTACGGTGAATGAATTGGGTGAAATGATGCTCAAGTGAGTCCATTGTCCGTTTAGCTTAGAGTTACCCGACATTCGTCTTGAAGGATAAAGGAAAACCCCGGTAAAAACCTTATTCAGGTAACTCACCCTGACCGAGATTCGAACTCGGGACCTCTTGAATGTGAGGCAGACACGCTACCATCTACGCTACCGAGGCGGGCTAAAAGCTCGGTGGTATGTTTGAGTACGTCATCCTTTTTAATAATCTTTTTAATTAAATTTGTTTAATGTCCCTTTAACTTACATGCAGTGATATCGCGACATGTTGGTAATGGTATTTACATAGTGTAATTATAACAAGTTTAACATTTAGTTACAAAATGTATATTACATCTCATATAAATTTATTTATTTATAATTTAATCCATACTAAGTGATGGATTACTGAGGGCTTCTTGAAGATCTGGAAGGTTACATTGTTCTCGTTGTTGCTTGATTGCAGACATTCTAAAATTATATGGCGTACAGAGAAGGCCATATGACAAATGCTACATTCAGGTTGGTTTATAATTGTTCCAACTCATTTGTCCGAAAACAACTCCCACTGAAGAAGCAGACACTCTAGAACGCAATGATGACACACCATCACGACTATTAAAATTAACTGCCTCTCGCTGCTCATCAGTGCGGTGAACACTGACGTAGTTCGTCGCACATTTGACTGACTTCTACGACATAAGCCGGTTCGTCTTCTCCTTTGCATAGTAAAATAATTTCCACGAACTTCACAAAGTGACAAAGAAATTCCATTAATTTTGTGTCAATTCAATTCACATTCACGATTTCACAAATACAAATTGTAAAGAAGGTATCTAAGTAATCAGAAATATTTGACTAAAATTGTTTGTGGCCAAGCATTTATAGTGTTATAGTGAGTTCAGAAATTAATTTTGTGTCTAATCTTCGAAAGATATGTCATCATGCCGCATAAAAATGCAAGGATAACAAATGATAAACGTTATTTAATAAAATATAGTAAATGAAATAGCTTTGAAGACTTTGGAAAAGAGTGGAATACCTTTATACTATGTAATGCTTTTGTTTTTCGAAAATAAACGAAAGTGTATGTGTTCCGGGAAAGTTTGTGTGTCTACCTTTATATTTAGTTAATCACCAGGTCCATTATCACTTCAGGTTTTCTGTCTCACCTTCTAACCAGCCATCATGCTGGGCCCATTGTTCCTATGCCCCCAAGTGGGGCACCCCCGGGAGAAAGGAAGGAGACAGAGGGCGGCCGACCCAAGGAGCCACGACAGTGCAGAGGGCAGAGTCCCTACAGTATACTTGGATAGAGATTTCCTCCGACAGGCCAGGACAACGAACTCGCTCCCCTACTGTGGGACGGCAAAGAGCCGAGCAACCGAGCTCAAATGATCCCAAGGCAGCAGATTCGAGCCCCAAAGGCTGGCGGTCCCAAAATGGTCGCAGCAGAGGAGCAGAGATCGGCAACTGACCTACCGGAGGAGGAAGTAGTTTCCCTCAGAACATATCATTCTGCCATGCACCGCCGATACACCGGCCGACACTTTTACCCTGAAATAGACCATCAGATGAGAGATGATATGAAGTGATAATGGAGATGAAATGCAGAGACCGGAAATTCGGGGGATGTAATTAACCTACCCAGCATTCGCCCAGCGACCCGGCAAAACCCCCAAAAGGACCCATGGGTCAGGTAGGTCGGCCACTGGAATCGAACCCGGCCTCCCGAACGCGGGCCACAGACGAAACCACCTGAGACATTCCGCTCGGTTCCTTGGACCTATACAAATATTTCAAAACTAAAATTAGGCAAACCAAGTTGGCATTGCGCGCGTATTAAAAGCTTTTGAGCACAGAGCAAATAATTTATTTATCCAATTAATAATTATTTCTTGAGCAATTGTTGGAGCAATTGGAGGTATTAATCAAATTTTAAATAAAACATTACATTTTCGTTGTAAAAATACAATTTTAATTTTTGTAAATAAGATTTCTCTACAATTAAAATACAAAAATGCCCTTTTACTATCAACTGTCTGAATAATACTTTTCCTTAATGGAACTAGGAAGACGAAGTATCATTAAACCAAACTTCCATCTTAAGTTCTCCACTTGAATACAACAAATGCCTTAGGGTTGGCATTTTAACACAATAGTACACTTAGAGAGAAAATATGGTCGAGACCG
>CM060952.1:43277170-43384670 GCA_030765055.1 Mantis religiosa
CACGAATCTGGGCAAGCGGATGGGTCAAGTAGACGACCGCCATAATGATTTAGAGTAAAAGACCGACAACATCGCAAAACCCCTCACCCGCCTGACGGAGGAAAGCCGGCCTTATGTGTGGACGGAGGACGCCGAAGACGCTTTCCAGCACCCGAAGGAGACCCTGTGCATTGCTCCAATTCTGGGTTTCCCACAACCGGGTGGCGCCTTCATTGTGGACACCGACGCTAGCGACCATTACATTGGAGGTGTCCTATCGCAGATCCAGGACGGCCATGAGCGCACAAGAGTGGAAGAGAAGGAGCGTGCCGCAGCAGTCCGAGTAGTTGTGGCAGTGCCTGCTGAGGGCTGGGATAGCGCAGGCCTGAGGAGGGAGCAGCTGGCGGACGCAGTCTTGAGGCCACTCTTGAGGGAAGTGGAGGCAGGGATGAGACCAACCTGGGAGGACATCGCACCGAGGAGCGCCACCTGCAAGTCGTACTGGGCCCGATGGGACTCGTGCTGTTCCGGGTATGGGAGTCACCCGATGGGAAGGCGCAGAGAGAACAGTTGGTACTCCCCCGGAGTAAGGTCCCGGAAGTCTTGGAGGAAGTGCACGCCGGTACTTCAGGAGGACACCTGGGAGCGAACCGTATGATTCACAAACTACGGCAGCGCTACTCCTGGCTCAGACTCCGGGCAGATGCTGGTGGTACACCTGGACCGCCTGGCACGCTACGATGGGGCTGTTCGGGGCGAACAGCTTTGAGGAGGGAGCAGTGTCACCCGGGCGTTGGAACACCCTGTGGAAGCAGCTGAGAGCGGAAGACAGGGGAGGTCCGTGTTAGCCACGCCTCCCCCTCGTCCGTCTTATAGTGGTGACAGGGACGGCTGGGAAAAAAAACATGATTGTGCGGTCTGTTTCTCTTCCACCTGTTCTGGAAATTACGGGATCTTTCAAACTTCTGGAATCTTCGCCTGGGAACAAGAAAAGCCGAGAAGACGGCGAGATGCCTATAAAAAGGGCTGCAGCTAGTCAGAAGTTCAGTGTGTGAGTGAGGACAGTTCTTGGTGTAAGAAGGCAGTGTTAGTCAGTGACGTGTTAATGAACGAAAAGATTGTGCTACGGAAGACTGTACGAACTGTGTATGAGTTACGGAGTTGATGTAATCGCGAGTACAAGTGAAATTGTAACGGACGAACTGGTGAATTGTAATTGTGTGCATTACGTAATTTTGTGCAATTGGCAAGTGTTTAACTGTAAGTCGGTGGAAATAAAGAACAGTTTTGAGCGGTGAAATTGGACTTTTCATTTCACGAACCCACAAAGTCACAGTATTGTTCGGTCTGAAAGGCACAGACGATATGGACAAACATACCGAACTCGTA
This sequence comes from Mantis religiosa, assembly GCA_030765055.1. Classification (NCBI taxonomy): domain Eukaryota; kingdom Metazoa; phylum Arthropoda; class Insecta; order Mantodea; family Mantidae; genus Mantis; species Mantis religiosa. Next base: position 43,278,539 of record CM060952.1, read on the forward strand.
TGTTAATAAGGCTTTGAGGTGATTGTTTAGAGACCCCAAAGTTACGAGGCAGTATACATATATCTGGTTGAGTGTATGGTATTCCTGTTCATTCGCAGTATATTCGAATTTTGGATAATATTCCACTGTGCGATGTCTGTTGTTTTTCTGCGCTCAATGATCACTTTTCAGAATCACTTGAAATGCTCCAGTGTAATATTTTTGATAGTTTGTCAGAAATGATTATTAGTGGTGCCGAATATCAGCAGCCCAGCTAGCATTGCTTAGGCTGACTTAAGAGCTTAAAACGAGTTTTATAGTTCTTTTCTATCGTCTTCATTTAACAATTCCTATAAGGTTTGATGGCAAGTTTAAGGAACTCCTTCTACGGTTTTCTTAGTGTACCTGATAATCACTTGGTGGCGATATGAGTACCGTAAGGACCATTAATAGGTTTCGTGACCATTTATCTTGCCAAGTTATCGATAAAGAAGACACTATCAGAGTGAAATCTGGTTGGGGTTATGCTCTAACGCTGTTCAATGTAGTTGTTGGGGTTAGCTAGTCAGCCCATTGCAACTCTTGTGAAATTTAGAGACTGACTCCCCAATTCTGCTAAAACAATGTATAGGATCGCATAATAATATTTGCCTTTCCAATAGTGTGTGCACGTATGTTGTACCTAAATGGACAACTCATGTCGTACCTGAGCTATTATTTAATATTTTTATCTCGTAAGTTGTGCTCTTGTTTGTTACACTCATTTCATTCCCCATTACTTTAATTACTTTGTTTTCAGAGAGTTGTATAACAAGTAACTACAACTGTTTAACAACCAAGTTCAACCGAAGCCAGAAGTGTCCGCCGTAGCTTGAACAGAAATTTTATTAGGATACGAATCAGAGGGAGCTGCAATTCACTTTTACGTAGACGCACTTCCTTAAAACTCACGTTGCTTTACATTCCGAGATATTCGTTTGTCTGATTTGAAGATGTAATTGATATATTACCTGACATTTTCTCTGGTGATTAAATCAAGGAAAAGGCACTTAAAATATTAGAACATAACTAAATAGTTTAACATTACATCAGCTTGTGCCTTTATCTTATAATGTAATTTAAATTCTAAAATTTATAATGCTCATTAATTCTTCTTTTATTTATGGATGCCATTTTCCGGTGGATCTCAGCGTCTCATTCTACCCAATGTTTGTCTGAAGCCTTTTTATCGTAGCATGATAGATGAACAGCACTATATACTGTATAGACTAGCTCCCTACCATCTATAATTGAGGTTCCTTTAAGTGCCCTAAATCTAAGACATGAGACCACCAACTTCACTTGCCTTCCAAAGGAAGCACACTACACGTGTATTTATATATCTTGACAGAAGTCCTATGCGGCAGGAATTCTGGGGATAGCAACCTATCGCAATATTACATCACACACGTAAGAATACGAAGGGTTAGTACATTACACTATCTGACTGAAAACAAAGCTTACCTTTTATAAACCAAACTCACTCTTGAAGATCTCTGTAGTCAGTAATGTAACTTTTCCAAATCAAGGCAGCGGCTACGGTAATACCAACCGATGATACGTCGTCTCTTTTCTCTGCTTCCATGGTGTTGTTCTAATCCATCTTCATCCTCTACAAAATGATCTTGTCCTCTTCACCATTTTCTTCCTGCTTGCCTTTACTATCACCTCTGTCGCCATTTAAGTGAGTAACTAACTGGTCACATGCATCCAAAACTCCCTCGATTCTCGCGATATCCACTTTTACTTTCCTTACTTGTTTATATGCTTCTTGATGTTTTTCCACTGTGGTAGTTTAATGCTTTCATCTGCAAGCTTTGTTACCTAATTTAAATTAAAAGTTATATTATGTTTGTAAATCCATTTTTTATCGTGGCCCATATTAGTTCTATGAGATTGAACTCCTGTTGGTAGGGAATTAGTGTTTCTAGTATCATTGTGCTGCTCTAGTATTTTGAATATTTTATAAGAAGTTGCTGCCTTTAGGAGTAGGATACGCTGTTACATTTCAGGGTTCCTTAGGTTCGAAAAATTTGTGTTTTTGAGCTGTGTCTCTGTAGATGGAGCATACTTTGGTGTCTTTAGAGTGCGTATTTATATGTTTTTTAATTTGAACATTGTGACAAGGGACATCATCTATATAAATACAGATCTAGGATCCTGTTCCTGTTCCTGGTTGGGAATGAACCTTCCTTGATCAATTTTCCGTATTTCATACTATCGTAGAAATTTCCAGCCTCTTGTTGGTCCTTAAATTCTACACAGGCAATGATCTTCTACTCCAGCAAGCACGATTGCCAACTGCCGCCCTTTCATCATCGGCGCAAAGAGTTCTTGCAGCGAGTTATCACTCCAGGCGTTGTACCTATGTGTTGTTTTGATGTAAGCTTAATGCATATGAACTAAATTGAGGACTTCATTTCGATATTTTTTACTATCTTGCAGATACTTGCGGCTTTTTGCCATATTGGACTCGCTTAGAAATCAGTGCGCCATATCTCCATCTCTCAAGATATATAAATACACCAACAAGGCCCGCCTCAGTAGCGTAGATGGTAACGAGTCTGCCTCACGTTCAAGAGATCCCGAGTTCAAATCTAGGCCAGAATGAGTTATCTGGATAAGGTCTTTTCCAGGTTTACCCTTATCCTGAAAGACGAAAGTCGGGTAAGTGTAAGCTCTATGGATCCTGGGCTCATTTGAGCATCATTTCACCCATTCCATATTCCATTCATCGTCCGATATGACTTAATGTTGGAGGGCGTAAATTACAAAATAATAAATGCAATAAATAAATACACCAGCAAGGAGTTTTACGCCAGAGAAACTCCATCGTCTTCTGCCGGTTTGGAATTTATGACCGCGAAAATAGAAACTAGCATGGTACCCCTAAACCACACAGGACACAAACTGTGTTATTCAGAATTTTGTTTAATGAAGTGTAGAGTGAGTATTCTTTTTTTAATTGTTGCTTTCGGAAAGCATATTTTCCAGCTAGAATGTGAGACGGAAACCCGAGGCTATAAGCAACTGTAGGAAGATAAAACTACATTAACTAAAGAATGTGTTTACATCAGCTAAACGCGCGAGAAAAGGTCGACGAAGAAGGAAAAACTCCCCTAAGGAATGTGAGAAAGTGTCAGAATATTTCTTCCCATGACCCCGAGGTTCAAAACCCAGTGGGACAAACAACTGAACTTGCCTAGATATAGGAGAGGCTGAACGACCAGTAAGATTAAATATGAGGAAAACAAACCTCCAATCAAAATTTCTATGCATCGCGTGATACGGGCGGAATAGTCATAAAATAGAAAAGGGGCATGGATGCATAGTCCGCGGTCGGAAAGGACGCTAAGAGGCCAGGAAAGGCGCGACACTTCATCTTGGGTCGTTTCGGGGGAAGACGGCGTAAAGTGACGAGCAATTAGATGCGGGAAAGTGAAACGTCGGCACTTGAATAAAAGGGTGATACCGACGTCATGACGAGCAAGTGTGTTGGGGAGCAAGCTGTGATCTAAATGTCTTATAAATAAAGTGGTGGGAGTCAAGGAAGTCAAGGAAGCATAGTGTATTTCCACTTAAACGCCGGACCCTGGGACAGGGTACACTTATGCTCACCCGTACTGACACTAGTCCGGAGCATAATCGCCCTATCCCTGATTGCATCCAACACCAGTGGGGTCCTTTTTCCTGAACTAGGATTATATCCACCGATTCCCGCCTCAAATGTATTATATATACCTGCCAAGTTCCACAACAGAATACACGCACACGTACATAAACACCACATATACAGCGAAACATATACACACTGACATACACATATGTTTTAAATTGCTACTTTTAAATGTGAGACAGCCCTTCATACATGCCAATGTAAAGTATTAGTCCAAAACTTTAGAACACTCAGGACAACGAGACTGCAGTTACAGTGTATTTAGCTGTTTCTGTATATAACATCTTGCTTTTAATTAACACGTCATTTCCTTAGTCTTCATTTCATGACGTTGTTGTCTATAATGCTGCTTCTCCATAAAGATTAAGGGCGCCTCTTCTACATTCTTCGTATCAGTAGATCGAATGTTCCGTTAACAAGATTAAACTTTCCTCAAGTTGCCGGAAAGTAGGGCTTCAGAATTTAAATCAAATAAGGCAATACTACAAATCAGATACATTTAGAGTTTCCTTATCGTTATCTACTTATTTTGCAACTATAGCTGATAGTATCTATAAATAGTGAAAACATAAAGTACCTCAGGTATCATATCTGTGTGGACATCTTTTGCCGAAAGGTGTTTTTCAATTTCCTAAAATTTGGTATACCAACTTATAAAAGATGGCACAATGATATTGCAAGCATGCAACATGCTACAGAGAACAAGAGATTCAAAATAATAGGCTTATCTTGCCATAGACACAGAAATTTCACTCAAAACTCACGCTTGAAAATTCAAGTATATTATTTTTGGACACCAGTTTCACAGCCATGAATGTAGCTTTCAATTTTACCCTTTGTTATTGGGGTTTATCTTCCTTCTCCACTGATCTTCTTTAGTTTTAATTTTTCTGTAGCGCTGCCATAATATATGCAACACTCTTTTCTGTTTCGTATTAGTTACTCTTTGATGTTATGAATAGAAGTGGCATCTAGTAAGAGGCAGTGTGAATACTTGTTTATTTTCTGCATATTTCAGGGAATTTTAAAATGGAATTCTTCAATTAAAAGATAGGATAGTACTGTGCTAAAGCATAAGAAATCAACAGTAACGGTACTATGTATGTGTATATAAAAGTCATATTACGAAGTGATCTTAATTGATCCAATGACATAGAATCCTCTACCAATCTTGTGGTGCAGATTATTATCATAGAAGCTTATTTTATTCTCTATTATACGTCTTGTTAATTCTAATAAACATTGATTACAAGTTTACATACTCCTGAATGAAGAGATGTAGCCATGGCTTTCTATTGTGACTTTGTGGGTTCGTGAAATGAAAAGTCCAGTTTCACCACTCAAAAATGTTCTTTATTTCCACCGACTTACAGTCGAACACTTGCCAATTACAAAAGATTACGTAATGCACACAATTACAATTCACCAGTTCGTCCGTTACAATTTCACTTGTACTCGCGATTACATAAACTCCGATGCACATACCAGTTACGTAAAGTCTTCCGTTGCACAATCTTCTCGTTCATTAACACGGCGCTCCTTTGCTAACACGTCACTGACTAACTCTTACACCAAGAACTGCGACTGTCTCCTCACTCACTAACACACTAACCAACTGACTGACTTCACTTCGCTCCGGCAGCCCCCTTTTTATAGGAATATCGCCGCCTTCCAGTGTCCACAGGAATGTTCCAGTAAAGGAAAGATCGAGAACCAGGTGTAAGAGAAACAGACGGCGCAATCATGTTTTTCTTCCGACCACCGCCTGTCACCACTATAAGACAGACGAGGGGGAGGTGTGGCTAACACGAACCTCCCCTGTCTTCCGCTCCCAGCTGCTTCCACAGGGTGTTCCAGCGCTCGCGCGACACTATTATGCTCAGTGAATGCTTCTTCTTGCTCAGTAGATCAGACTTACAAACTATCTAACATAGGGGCACACCATATCTCCAAAACGTTTAGTCAAAGTTTTCGTTCCTGGAAATCAAGCATTTCCTCGTTCACGCCACTGAGATTCTGAGTTCTTAAAGTCTCTTGAAACTCAATCGCATTTAAATACTGAATGTTTATTTTATTGATGATCCTCAGGTTGCTACTTCACAATATTCGATTTTGAGCACACTCTTCCACACGAAAGATTTATCCATGGTGTAAAGTTAAGCATGCTAGTCTATAGTTTCCAAGGTCGGGGTTCACACCCTACAGAAGTGGATGGACTATCTCTGCCGTAAGAATCCTTATAATGACTTTGTGTTTGGAAGGAAAGTGTACCAGTGGTTCTGGTCATAGATTTACGGTATGTAACAGGGACCTAAAGCCTGAGCGAAGTCTCTGTGCCAATATAGAATAGGTTGATAAGAACTGTTACCTTTAATGAGCCTCCTTAACATAATACCACACATACATACACGATATACACACATACGAAACAGGTAATGTTACATATTTCTCTGAAAATGTCAATAAAATTACAGAGTTGAATCACGAGCAGCATTTTCAATATTATTAGTAGCTAAAAATATTTGTACAAAAAGCGATTTAAAAGTCTATCATGAAACAGGCAAGACATAATGTTTTGAAAATTTAAAGATAAAAAATGATTGGGAAAACTATAAACGAAACGTGTTATTACGTATATATCTGTGTTCATTACAATTAAATTTGTATAAACTCCAAACGTATAAATGTGTTACCTGCAATCTTTAATACTTAAGATGCTTTTTGATTAACTCAGGTATAAAGCGAGAGATCGGTAGATGTTCCCTGAATTTTAGGCATAAATCCTTGTTTTCTTCATCCAAATACTGCTAAGCAAGACTTGCTCTCTCCTTCAGACTGTTAACGGATTTTCTAAAGAGCTGTAACTATTGAAGGAATAGATTTCCATTTTTCATTCCAGAAGTTTGAACGATGTTTTGATATCACCAAATGCAATATTCATAGGGTCTTCAGCTTAAGGGAATATTGTAGTACATGCGATTGGCTTTCTTGCCTATTCTGCAAAACACCCTTTCATAAATAAAGTCATGTTTATTCCTATTGGATACCAGTTTTGGAGCGACAAATTAAATATTTCTTTGTAATCTAGATGCGTAATCTTCTGAGAAGTTTATTTCCAATAACATTGATAGTTGACAAGTGATTTAAAAAGATTATCCACGAGTGAGTGCTTTAGTCAGTTGCTTTAAAAATAGCCTGGCATTCACATGAAAAGTAGTCCAGTAGTCGCTAAGAATAGTCAGTGAAGTTTTTTCCGACCTATCGAAGTATATTCGTAGCTGAAGGTGTGGAGCATTCTAGGAGTGGTTTCTCTAGGAATTCAGCGGAATCAAATAGATGCTGGTGTCCCGAGAAAACGCACCCATATTGAAATATATTTTGAGGCAGTTATAATTTTGGAGATATAGCGAGATCATGGGTTATGATACTCACTTAAGTATAGTTAGGAGTACAGTATTTTTATAATTTTCATATTAATAACGCTATGACGAAGGGTAAAGATGGAGTCACCTCGCAAGAATATCAAACCTTTCGGTGGTGATCCAGAAATATTCCTCTAATGCTTTTGCATTAGGTACTTATATGAGAGATAAAGTTCTAAGTTTAGAATTCCATACTGCTTGTGGACTGGATCCGAGAACTCTCAAGATTAAGCTATCAAAACGGCAGTATTGATAATTTGATCAAGCACTTAAAGGAGGCATTTACTTTATAAAGTAGAAACTACTTATACTATAATGAATTTTGGTCTAAATATGCGTTATGATCGCATATGATCGATATGCGTTGGTAAATATGTAAATTAAATAGCATTTAATTAGAGCTACGTCCTGTTTTAGTGAAGCAACACTTAGGTTGTTCTTATGAATTTTTTAAACCATTAATGTTTTTATGTTTAAGTTTCAGATAGGATGTGACACCGATGTTTAGGTTAATGTACATTGCAGGTATTTTAATTTTAGATAGACTATTAGTTCAGATTTTATGTTATATATAATGACACTAAGTATTTGATTAAGAGCAGAAATTATGCAAATAATACTAATAATAATAATTAATAATAATAATAATAATAATAATAATAATAATAATAATAATAATAATAATAATAATAATAATAATAATAATAATAATAATAATAATAATAATAATAATAATAATAATAATAATAATAATAATAATAATAATAATAATAATAATAATAATAATAATAATAATAATAATAATAATAATAATAATAATAATAATAATAATAATAATAATAATAATAATAATAATAATAATAATAATAATAATAATAATAATAATAATAATAATAATAATAATAATAATAATAATAATAATAATAATAATAATAATAATAATAATAATAATAATAATAATAATAATAATAATAATAATAATAATAATAATAATAATAATAATAATAATAATAATAATAATAATAATAATAATAATAATAATAATAATAATAATAATAATAATAATAATAATAATAATAATAAATAAATAAATAAATAAAGCTGGACATTATTAGAAATACGGGAAATATTAATGTTCGCAAATAATGTTTCCAGAGCTTTAACTTAATTAATGAGAGTAACAAGAAATTAAAATAACATTATTGTTTAATATTGGCAAGACTGCTTATTAAATAATGGCTTACAAATCGGAATGCCAATCTCCCTTCTAAGAATATTTGATAGTAAGAAAAGTACCGCATATATAAATCAGCCCCAAAGCTAAGCTTCTGCTATTAACAACTGAAAGAATTCTTTATTAAAAATCGGTTGTTAAGTTGATCTTAATTATATATAATTACAGATTAGAGACTGTAATCAGGTTTAATCAGGAGTAGTTACTTGAAATATTGTAAGAGTTGGAAAGTGCGGCTGTAATAACTTAATTCTCAAGTATATAATACCGTTCTCTTCTTTCAAAAGTGATTTTGATCCATTGATTAATTTTATATGGGGACAAGGGATTGACGCTGATGTTAGTGTGGTAGCGCAGAAGGTAAAATATTTAGATTATTGAACTATTATTCAAAATGAATTTATTAATTTGTTGGGCATATATGTACAATGCAGATGAGAAAACTTTGTGCTTAATTTAAGTCACTATTTACCGTATAATATGAATGAAACAGGAAGTATATATAATATAATGACAAGTATTACCCCAGAAATGTTCCCAAATCTTGCACATGCGATAATAGGAGTAATTCCTTACCATCCGGAACTGAATTCCATAGAAATAATATGAACCTCGATAAAAATGGATTTAGGGTTTTAGGGGCAGGATACGCTGATACATTTCAGGGTTCTTTAAGCTCTAAAAATTGTGTGTTGAACTCATCTTCAACAGTGTGTCTCTGTAGACGGAATATACTTTGCTCTTTTCTAAACCGCGTATTTGGATGTTTTCCAATTTGAACATTGTGATAAACTTGTTAGAATATGTTCGATTTGTTACTGACATGGATGTAATCATTTAAATAAGCCCAAGTGGTGGACCTGTTGTGCATTTTACTTTTTCAGATGTTTATCACATTTTCCCACGATTTCTATGAATGTTTAGGTAAAATTTACTGCACATACGTTAATATCTAAATTATGTATTTTAAATAAAAATGTACACTTTTGAACAGATATCCCAAATCAGCATTTTAAACCAATTTTTGCAAATAAATAGTTACGGTTTTCTCGATTTTAATATTTTTGACATTTTACCCTGAAGTTTTTAAGCTAGCAGATTGACGAAGCTTCCTAATATAGTAATAGTTCCGCCCATATTAGAAATGTACTCCTTAATACAGGCGAATGTTTACACCAACAATTTCACCCGAGTTTAATATATATATTTGCGAAAGATGAAAATGATATAATTCAAAACGAACTATTTTGTGAATGGATTGTGGTAAAAGTAAATTTTTAGATAATTTGTTTTATAGGTCAATAAGAAGCATAAGTCTGAGATGTTAAAAACTGTAAGCACTGCTACGCAAGGAGCATTTCTTAAATGAAATAACGTATCTCTGTGATTTAAAACAGTGCATTATAGAACGAGTTATATATCATATGCACCAAACTTTATAACCGCACTATTGGTGTGGACATTGACCTATTGACCCCAAGGTCACGGATTTAAACCTAGCCAAGGTCTTTAGAAATGTGCTAAACGCGACAGCCCCAGATTGAGCAAAATGCTTCGGGTTTACGCCTCTTCTGCCGTTAGAAATAGCACAAGAAATTGAAGTGCAGCAAACTGGCAAGAGCTTACTTTGGGTAGCTTTTAACTTTTGTTAAATATCCTAGGAGTGAAGGAAGGATATGTTAACGTCGAGTTTAAACATTGTGTTAAAGATAACATTATTTGATGAAATAGAATTTGAGTTAACTTAAATGTTTTTCCCCTTGTTCCATTTATACCCCGCCTATGGTCATATCGGCGGCCGTTCTCCTTTGGAACATACTGAAGGTGTTAACTCGTTAACTTTGGTTTTTAATCATTAGATCACACACACATTCACACTCTCATTTATACTTCCAGACTCTGGGGAAGTTGGGGAAGATGGTCGGAGAAAAATCCCCAACCCTACCGCCGAGAATCGAACCCGGGACCCCTAGCACCACAGGCAGGTGCTCTACCGACTGAGCGACGGGGCCAGCCAACTTAAATGTTATATCAGTTTAAAACTGTGTTAAAATATAACTTTGGTTGGTGAAACTGGTCTCTATGAGATTAACTTACCTTCCTTTCTGGAGGTATCTCTACATTTTGAGATAGTGTAAACAACCAAAACAGAACACATCTAGAGTTTGCTGTCGCTGACTGAATTGTTTAATCAGTTACTCATATCTTGGAAAATGAAATGTGTAGTGTTTAACGCCCGCTTTTACTACATACGGCACCGCAGGCGATAACACTGATGTTACATGAGATGAAGATGGAGCACCGGTGGAATGAGATGGCGGGGGAAACCGGAGATCGCGGAGAAAACCCGCCCCAGCGCCGTGTTGTCCACCACAAATCTCACTTTGCGGTCGCCTGGGATCGAACCCGGGCCGCCTTGGTGAGAGCCAAGCGGTCTAACCACTGAGCCAATTTGGGCTATAAGCCATCTACAATATTGCAGTTTGGACAGCCAGCTTCAAAATCTCCAGCTCGTTTCAGTGGAATGTCTCATAATAATGAGGCGTTGTTGGATGTTTTGAGCCCAAAGAGGAAAGTCAAGATTAACTGCTGCGCTAGGCAATGCGTTACGCAACTGGGTAGCGTCACCTATCTAGGATAGGCCACCCGCTCTTCGTCTGGCTCCGAGTCGTATGCTTTCTTATTTAGAACTTCTAGGGTCATCAGTTTTTCAAAATTCTTGAATTTTAAAGCTACTCTCCCTTAATGGTGGCTACAAAGTAACGATTACGAATCCAAGGATATCTTGAGATTTAAGTAATCAACATAACAGTCCCCAGCTATGTGTGTCCTGGTATTTGAGTTAATGACACATAACGCAGCGGGCAACTACTTTGCCAAAGTAATCTTAGACGGTGCAGAAGTACTAGTGAACCTGAGAGCTGGATTTTCTTCTTCTAGTGGTCTTTTTTTCCTCCTTAGAATTCCGGTTTCTTGTGTCTGGGCTATTCACTTCCATGCATGTCTTGTCGCGAAACCATTGCAGTGAACAATGATGTCTAATCCTGCACTCGACTGAATGCATTCAGCCTTCCACAAGAGAATGAACTTGACTCCTCGGAATTCTGGTTCTCAGGATTTAATTGAGCGTGTAACAATTTTCTTTATTCTCATGGTACATCGATTTGCATCTCCTATGGCAGAGAGACCTGCTGATGTCCTAGAGCATTTAGTGTTCCAAAGAATTGTTACCAGATCTTCTTCGATGTATAGGAAATCTGTTGAGCCTTGTACCTCGATTAGTAGAGCACCTGCCTGTGCTGCGAGGGGTTTCGGTTCGAATCTTGGGTGTGGGTGAAATATTTCTGTGGACAAAATTAAATATTCTCCTGACCTCCTCAAACTCTGGAGGCGTGAATGCGCGCGCGTGTGTGTATGTGTGTGAGAGAGAGAGAGAGACAGACAGACAGAGAGAGAGATAGAGATAGAGAGAGAGAAAGATCTGAAGACCGAAGAAGTTCAAAGCAACTATAAAAGATGCTGATAGGCAGTATGTTCCTATAGAAAGGCCACCAATATCATCGTGGCAGTTGAAAGTCAGAGATCAAAGAGAAAAGCCTTCCTATGAGGTGGAGGCTAGCGTGTTTGCCTCACATTGAGTCGCGACTGAGCGGAATGGCTCAGGCGGTTTCGTCTGTGGCCCGCATACGGGAGGCCCAAGTTCGATTCCCATGGCCGACTTACCTGATCCATGGGATTTTTTTCGGGGATTTTACTGGGTCACTAGGCAAATGCTGGGTAGGTAAATTACATCCCCGAATTTCCTGTCCCTCCATTATCATTCCACATCATCTCACATCTGGTGGTCTCTTTCAGGGTAGAAGTGTTGGCGGGTGTCTCGGCGGTGCATGGCAGGATGATATCCACTGAGGAAAACTACTTTCTTCTCCGGTAGATTGGTTTGCGGTCTCCACGCCTCTGCTGTGACCATTTCGGGGCCGCCAGCCAGGGACCTTTGGGGCTCGGCTCGTTGCCGTCGCGCAGTAGAGGAGCGTGTCCGTTGTCCTGGCCTGTCGGGGGAAGTGTGTAAGTAAACTGTAGGGACCCTGACCTCTGCACTGTCGTGGCTCCCTGGGTCAGCCACCTTCTGTCTCCTCTCGTCTCGTCCTTTTTTCTTTTTGTTTTTGTAATGTTACGTCCTCCAACGTAAAGTCATATCGGACGATGAATGATATGGGTGAAATGACGCTCAAATGTGTCCGGGGTCCATGGAGCTTACAGCTACCCGACATTCGTATTTTAGTATAAAGGAAAACACCGGAAAAAACCTTATCCAGGTAACTCACCCTGATCGAGATTCGAACTCGGGACCTCTTGAACGTGAGGCAGACATGCCTACCTACGCTACCGAGGCGGGCATGCCTCATCGTTCCTTCCAGGGGTGCTCCCGTTGTGGACATAAGCACAATGGGCTCAGCATGATGGCCTACGTACCGAAGTGAAATCCTAATCCAAATCCAAATTCTAAGAAGGTCGCGAGTTCGAATCTCGTCAGGATGAGTTATCTGGAACATTTAGAAACAAAATACGTACAGAAACAAAATTAAAGTTCTACAAAGTTATGGCTGTACCTATACTGACATATAGAAGTGAGACTTGGACGTTAACTAAAAAGCAACAGAGTAAAATGCAGGCTTCAGAAGTGAAATTCTTGAGAAGTGTGAAAGGATGCACGAAAAGGGATTTAATAAAAATGAAAATATAAGAGAAGAGCTGGAAATTTTTAGTATGAATGATAGGTTAAAAGATCTCAAACAAAAATGGAAGGAACATGTTGAAAGAATGCCAGATAATAGACTTACAAAAGAAATATTACAGTATCATCCTAAAGGTAGGAGATCGGTGGGCAGACCCAGGGAACGATGGCTGGAGGACTTTGAAGGCGGAACAGGCACTTGATTGCCTATGCCCTGAAGTGAAGAAGAAGAAGAAGAAGCTTTCTTTCCGGACCTTTCCCTCATCTTTAAAAATTAATGTTGGGAAATTCTGAGTTCCCTGGTCTGATTTGAGCATCATTTCACCCATTACCATGCATCGTCTAATATGACCTACTTTGGAGAACATTGAATAAAAAAGAAAAAAAAAAATTTGACTCATGTAGAAAAAGTGTGCTGTTAGCTTGAACTTATTTGCTATGCTGCTTCCCTCGTGGGCCTTTTGGATATTGATCCCTGCATTCAGAGTCTTGGCACTGTGCACATGTATGCGGCAATTCTGGTTGATATTTGGTCAGATTTGTGCCAGAGCAACCAATGTATTACACTCACAATTTGTTAGTCATGGTACCGGGGACGCTTCAAATATTAATTTCGATGGATTCTGTTCTGAATCTGAGCCCGTTCTGGATAGGTATATTTTATGCATATGGATAGCCGATTGCTTGATTAAACTTTTATGAAGGACACTGCGGTACGATTCCTCTACAGCTTTTCGCAAGAGTAGAATAAATTGCTTGAAACATGGTCACGCAACACCTATAGCAAAATAGTGCTACATACCGTTTAATTATGGCTGCTATATCAGGCTTAGGCTTGTTTTACGTACTGTGAGCCCGCGCCATGGGACTAGCACTTTTACTTCTCTCCCGAAGGAAGCTTTGCTAAGGATTTTTACACCCAACTTAACGGCAAGAGGATAGTGATACTGCCGTAGTAATAAGAATTAAAGACTAGGGAATTCTTGCTGCGATATCACTAAAGGAAGAAATAAAATTTAAGCACTTTCCGGTAGGTTAAACACGTTAAAATGAGGTGGTTATGCAGGTGTGCTTTAACAGTTCCACGTCTTCTACCTGCATATAAAGAACCCATTAAAAATGTCATGAGTGTCAAAGTCTCATAAAAGTGTGAAACGTTTAGGAATTCATGCTATAAAATTTACCATTTCATTGGTAGTTAATGCTTAAAAGTCAGAAAGATAAATAATATAATTTGCCACAGTACAATTTAACTTGATACTCGTTGTAGTGGTTTGTACGGAAGTTGCAAAGTTTCTCGTTAATTACTTGCAATTTACGCCTTACTTCTTAAAAACATAATTTAATAACTTCACAGGGATGCACAAGATTGGTTTTAAAAACTTTGGCTTAAAATCTTTAGTAAAGAGCTTAGTCACCAAAGCAGCCCGGGTTTAATCCCAGGCGATCGCATATCATATGCAGCGGACAAAGCAGCCCAGGGGCTGGTTTTATTCGGGTGCTCCGGTTTCCCTCACCATCTCATTTCAGTGGTACTCCATCTTCATTTCATATGTCATAAGTAGGAAGCAGATTTATAGGCACTAAAAATGTGTGAAATAGGCAGGCAAAAAGGCACTAAAATGGGCAAAATAGGCACTTAAAAAGGCACTAAAAGTTTGCTACGTAAACACTTAGCATTACACAATTTTAGTAAAATGGCTCCTAAAATGCATTATAAATTCACTATAACAAAATGGCAATCATCGCAACAAATACTGCAACAAATTCGCTAAACACATACTATTTTGCGGTTCCCTATGAAAAATAGTCTACATTTATTCCAAATTTCATAAATAGCTCCAAAACAAGTTAAAATAACAGATATTGTCGTATAATTAAAATACATATAAATCCATATATGTTATTTGTATAACATATAAATCCACTTCACTAAGTATGAACCATAACGTGCAGAAAGGTGTGGAGCAATTAACTATGTCAAAAAACAGAAAATGGGGTTGGGGGGGGGGGGCTTAAGGGCGATAATTGAAATATCTGAAGCTTTTGTGAGATTTCTTTCAAATTTATTCCATTTACTTTTGTATTAGATCAAGAATGAAATAATACCAAGTTTCAGCTTTCTAGTTACAATAGTTTCTGAGGAATTAACAGTTAATGTCTAAACTACAGGCGATTTTAAAAATGTCCCACATATTGTAATTTTAAAAATGAATGCTTGTATTATAAGTTTCTGCACCCAATTTAACCTATTTATGACCTGTACCTATGTGAAATATTTGTCTTCGTCATATCAACTAAGGGGAAAAATAATCATACCCATTTAACAATTTTTATTTTCCTAAGCGTTTTCAGTAAGAAGTAAGCATTATAATCCTTTTCAATACAAATAACAAAAGCACAACAAATGTAAATGGGTACAATTAACATGCAGTTGCCCTTACAGGCATGTTTAGAATTTCATACAGATTAATAGAAAACTGCATCCTGTGGAACATTTTTAATTTGGGAAAATGCAGAAAATATGGAATCTGAGAAATCTGAGGTTAAATTTACGTAATAGCAGCTACGACAGGTGTAGGGTTATATAAATAGTCATGTGGCGTTTTATGTAGTGCCGCTAGAAAAAAAAATTATATTATTGAAATATGTCTATATTAATTTTAAGACAAAAAAATTTGGTATTGTTGTAAGTTTTGGGTCAATTTCCACAGATGTGTCTCCTTAATAAACCCCTTTTTGTATATCCAATGTGCAGCAGTAAGAAATTTCTCTTCCCCGAAAACCTCACGTTGAAACCAACAAATGCAAAAGCTGTTGTCACAAATTACAAACAGAAGAAATTGGCTAAGTAGGCACTTTTAGGCACTAATAAACAGAATAGGCACAACCGTATGGAATAGGCATTTATAGGCGCTATAAAACTAAGAAATTAGGCTAATAACTGAAGGAAACGTGCTTATAACTTAAAATCCTACATCTCTGAACAAAGGAATCAAAGAGGCAGATAGGGCAAAATCCGCCCCCTAGTCATAGGTGTCACCGCCTGCAGTTCCGCATGTAGTAAAAGCGGGCATTAGACACACACACACACACACACACACACACACACACACACACACACACACATACACACACACAAACACACACATTCAAATTAAATAGTTCATGTATGCCATACTTCCGATGAGTAGGATGTGTTTTGAATTATTTATGAGCCGTAATTATTCAAGTGTAAGCGATTCCAAACATTTTCAATTAGTACTAATCTAAGAGAAAAAATATCAAACAGTGCAAAAATCTAAATACCAGGGACCTATAGTAGCAGTAAATAATAAAACATCAGTGGAAATACAAGAAAGAATAGCAAGTGGTAACAGATGTTTCTATGCCCTGCAGAATATGTTTAAATCAAGGAACGTCAGTAGGAATTATAAAATTAAAATATATACAACTGTACTGAGACAATAGTAATGTATGGTTCAGAAAGTTCTGTGTTGACAATCAGAGAATAACAGTGGTTTTTACGGTGGGAAAGGAAGACTTTTAGAAATATATTTGGAGTGATAAGTGACTTGGACGGATGGAGAATGAGGACTAACTTGGAGTTACAGTACCTATTTGGACAACCAAATATAGTAGTGAAAATTAAACAAGGAAGAATAAGGTGTATTGGCCATGTGCAGAGAATAGCGGAAAACAGTGTAGTTAAGAAGATATTCATAGGAAGGCTGGATGGCAGAAGGAGAAGAGGAAGACCCAGGGTAGATGATGTAGAAGTTGACTTGATAAGATTAGTGGTTATAGGCTGGAGAAGAAAAGCAGAGGACCAAGTAGAATGGAAGATGGTGGTTAGGGAGGCCAAGGGCCTACATGGCATGTAGTACCAACTATCATCATCATCATTGGGAGAGAAAGCACTGTGGGCTTTGTTTCTATTATTGTTTTCGTATCACTCCATACTGCTTTTCATATAACAGGAGTATATTTTAATGCTTTTGGCTTATTTGCTCACTTTTTAAATAGTCTTTATATTTCTTGGGGACACATAGATGACGATCGCGTATTTGTACAACGGTCGGCTGATAAGTCCAGGGCCTCACATAGAGCTGGCACTACTGGGCCAGTTTGACGAATAGCATCATATAGTTTAACGGTAGACTAGCTTGTATTTATAGATATAGGACAATAGTTTGTTTAGCTTTTGAATGACAGTATTTTAAACAAGGTAAGTGCAGAAGTTTCACGAAATTGGAGGACTTGGAAAAACGAGCAGCGATTGCACACTTTCATTTGTACTTAAGAAATCATACTTAAGAAATAAATATATACTGAAAAAAGTACATACTTAAGAAATCAAGGAGGAAATGGACAGTAAATTGAAAGACTTTGCTTCTTCATATGCAATGATTAAAAGGTGGGTTGCAGAGTTTAAAATAGGACGTACGAGCAGTAGTGATGAGCCTGGCTCTAGACGCCCTGTCGAAGTCTGATACCGAAATTAAGGGATGCGATGTATAAAGAATCGTAGTGGATTTCAAAGTAATGTATATTTGTGTGGAACGCGTGCAGGTGCAGTTGGGTTGAATATCAACGGAGTTGGTTGAGTTGTTTAACAAAAGACACGGGAGAAAAAGGATTTTCTTAGTAGGAATCCTGAATGGTTAGCACTTGACTTTGTTTGTAAAGGTATTCTTCGGACCCCTAATAATGACAATGGGCAAAATTGTCACAAAGGGAATCTTTGTGAATAAATGGCTTCGAGAAAATGAAAGCTACGCAGCGATTGTGTACATACAATAATTGTACACATACCACAAAGATTGTTAAAAAAATAGTAAAAAATTACAAAAAAACTACTACTAAAACAAAACGAAACTATATATATGAAAAAAAATAAAAAAATAAAAAATAAAATAATAATAAAAAAATAAAAAATATATAATAACATAAAGAAGAGAATATATTAAAGAAAAAATATATACATGATATTAAATAGATAAAATATAAATATGACAAATACTAACAGTATTGCAATTAGCCAATAACGACATGTGACAAATTGTTAACACATGCATACATAACCTAATATAGCAAAAAAAAAAAAAAAAAAAAAAAAAAAAAATTGCCGTCCTCCCTCAACTCCAAATAAAGTCAAGGCTGAAGAGGGTACACCCCTGAAGCAGCCATAGAGCGAAATAAGCCAAAGTGAAATAAACTCACGGGCGAAATAAGCCCTGAAATCCCCCCGTAGTAGTAGTAGAAAGCTACGCACTCACGCGCAGCTGTGAGGAGAGTCCAGTCTTCGGCGTCAGCCGATTGGGGCAGTCAGCTTCTTCTTTTGGTCGAGGGCAGACCAGAAGTGATGAGAGAAGATATTTGTCGGTTTATACGTAACTAATTAAGCATTATCGAGTAATAAGCACTCCGCCTTTAGTAACTCTAAACAGTGTTATATTGGTAACCCTTGGTCGGCAACTACAAGTTCGATGTTCTGATAAAAAGAAGCAGTCAATAAACCAGTTTGAAACGGGCATTCCAGTGTCATTAAAACTATCCTTCTCATACATATCCACGCATAACCGGAGATCAACCTCATTGCTTTACCCTGAGATAAACACCATTTGCTTCAAACCGTCGCTCCAAGTGGAGCTCTTTGCTCGCCAATATATCAGCTTCAAGTCACAACTCCAGAGATTATTAAAAAAAGTCATCGTTTAATACTGGAAAACCAGAGATTAACACTGTTTGAGATAGTAGAGAATGTAAAGATATCAAAAGAACTTGCAGGCAATATTTTAAGTAATATTTTAGGTTTTCACAAGGCCCGGGAAGATGGGTTCCGCGTTTGTTGACACCTGATCAAAAGTTGCAAAAAAAAAAAAAAAAAAAAAAAAAAAAATCTGTTAAGAATTTGGAGCTCTATCCTAAAACTCCCAGTAAATGTTTGAGACGGCTTAATACTATGGATGGAACTTGAATACATCACTACACTCTAGAAAGTAAATCACAGACAAAACAGTGGTTTGCGCCAGGTGAATCAACTCCAAAAAAAGGCAAATTCAATTTTGTCAGCTACGAAGGTTATGGTGAGTGTTTTCTGGGATGTACAGGGAATTATTTTTATTAATTGCTTGGAAAAGTGTAAAAGTAGTGATGAGGTGAAAAGACAAATACCACATTTGGCAAGGAAAAGAATATTGTTTCTTCACGACAATGCTCCGGCCCATCGTTCAGTCACTGCAATGGAAAAATGTGCCAATTAAAGTTGGAATTGCTTCAACATCCTCCCTATTCGCCAGATCTATCACTTAGTGACTACCACCTGTTCCCAAACCTCAAAAAGTATATTGGAGGACGAAGATTTCACAGCAACGAGGAGGCCATTGATGCAGTAATTAGCTATTTTGAGGAACATGATAAATCGCAGTACAGAGATGGTATAATTAAATTAGAACACCGATATGACAAGTTTGTTAGCCTTGCTGGAGATTATATTGAGAAATAAAGGAAAAGAATATTTTTTATTATGACACCCAGGACTTTTCAGCCAACCCTCGTATCATCTGCTTACATAGCGGATTTCAAAACTCAGAGAGAAAAAAATCTAAAGGGCACGAAAAGGTGCAGTAGTAACTTTAGGCTGTGACCTAGCTGAGGGTAGGACTGGAATGCGGTGAAACGACAAAGTGATTACCAATTTCCTTCGTTGTCGAGAAGCAGTTTGTTGTGAAAGGTACCAGGACGGAGCTTTGTTAAAAGAATAAGTAGTAAAGACAGTGTTTTGCTAAACGGGGATGTTGTTTACATTGAAAGGATGTGGATATATCAGAGGATTCATAAATATACTGAGATACATCATCTGAAGGTATTTCAAAAGATTCTGCAGTAAAGGCTTCTCAGCCAAAATTATAACTGTAATGGAGAAGTTGTTTGGAAGAAGAATGCTTTTCTGATGGCTTTTTTGTGAAAACAATGTGTTTCCTACAGCATATTGAGAAATATGTACTACGACACATATTCTCTTACGCGAAAAAAGTTGTCTGATTAGAAATCCTTAAAGTGTAGACACTTGACTTATATTTGTTCATCTGCTGAAGATAACACCTGCGTAGGTTGTTTGATATCTTGTGTGTACATCTTATGAGAGATGTGTTAACCTTGGTTGCTAATATTTAAACAAGCGCAATGCTTGCATAATCTGCTAAGTCAATTACGATACAATTATTTTAGGGGGGGGGGATAGAGTGTTATGACATGACTAGGGCCCGGATTTTGATGAAAAGTCATTTTTTTTCTGAGTAGTCACAGATGTTGCCTTTTAGAAATTAAGTGCATTCTGAAACAAATACCTGATATATAATAATAATAATAATAATAATAATAATAATAATAATAATAATAATAATAATAATAATAATAATAATAATAATAATAATAATAATAATAATAATAATAATAATAATAATAATAATAATAATAATAATAATAATAATAATAATAATAATAATAATAATAATAATAATAATAATAATAATAATAATAATAATAATAATAATAATAATAATAATAATAATAATAATAATAATAATAATAATAATAATAATAATAATAATAATAATAATAATAATAATAATAATAATAATAATAATAATAATAATAATAATAATAATAATAATAATAATAATAATAATAATAATAATAATAATAATAATAATAATAATAATAATAATAATAATAATAATAATAATAATAATAATAATAATAATAATAATAATAATAATAATAATAATAATAATAATAATAATAATAATAATAATAATAATAATAATAATAATAATAATAATAATAATAATAATAATAATAATAATAATAATAATAATAATAATAATAATAATAATAATAATAATAATAATAATAATAATAATAATAATAATAATAATAATAATAATAATAATAATAATAATAATAATAATAATAATAATAATAATAAAAGTCATTTTTTAACATTTAGATGCATTTTCGGGTTATTTTCTTTCTTTTTAACGAACTTATTGGGCATTTTCTTCTGATGCCCGCATTCGGGAGGCCCGGGTTCGATTCCTGTGGCCGACCTCACCCTGACCCATGGGCTTTTTTTTAATAATATATGACTACAAGTTCATTTATATATTTTATATAAAATAGTAGCTTTATAAGTGTGGTAAACATGTAATTAACACAGGTCAGCGTCCTAACAGTGCTAGTGAATTTATGACGTATTAATTCGAGGAATCGCCGATTACATCATGAAATACATGTGGATTGCATCAGTCAGGACTTCAGGAGCTAAAGGTGTCGCAGTAAGGAGAGTAGTTTGTGAGGTGCGTCAATTTGTTGTGTTGTGGAATTGAAATGCCGAAACAAAAACAATCAACTGCGTCCCGTTTGAAACAATATGTTTCAGAGTTTGTCGGAAACGTAACATTGAAAATGACTTCATGAATTTTGAATTTTTTTTAGTAGCAATAATAGCATTATTTACTAAGAAAATTAATTTTAAAACGTGGTTATTCGAACCATATATATTCTGTCTGTGACAGTTATTAATTTATTATTATAAAAGAAAAAGTTAATTTTTGTTAGGTATTTTTTTTTTACATTTTATGTGCATTTTTTAATATTTTAAGGGCATTTTATAGCTTATTTTTAGAGAATTCTTAGGTCAAAAACTTCCGGGCTCTAGCTATGAGATACACATATATACGTGTAATCCAGTGGCGGCTCGTGCCAAAAAATTACAGTGTGCTGTGGGAAGAAATCCATGCAACTCACCTAGTTTCGAAAAATGAAGTCAATGTGCCTATGTCCCTTATGGTATAAACAGAATTTCTGCCTCCTTTCACTTTTTACTTAAGCTTTAGTTCGGATGTTGGTCTCCGTAACATTTTTATACTGTCCTTCTAATGCTTGCTTTGAAAGGCGAGTTTTCACAAGTTCATTAACCGTGTTCATTAATTTTTGGTTAAAGTTCTCATAATATTAAATTACCCACACACTGAATAATATAAATTTATAACGCGTTTAACGCTAACACAAAATAAAGGAACTGATATCAGCCATTGAGTAACGCCACACAAAGAAATGCTTGGATACAATGCGAGCATGCAAACCACAAACACTTGTTATTGGGGATTCGCGATATGGTCGCGTGAATGGAGTATCGTGCCAACATGATAGGTGGATCACAATCTCTCTTGTGACTTAATAACCATTAGGTATTAGATCCCTTTATATAAGAAGGATGAAATTAGTTTTTATGAGTTTAATGAGTTTCAATGCATATTCAAGTTCTGCAGCGGAAACTAAGTGTTAGTAGCCCTGCTTCACCGTGAGCGAATGATCACCGCGCAACAACCAGATGCAGCACGCATTTGCGCGAAAATCTCGTGACATCAGTGAGGCAAGACGGGAAGTTTGTACGCATGGACAATACTGTTTACAGAGCTTGCTGGCTCTCAGCAAGTTGAAGTCAAGGATGCATTCCATTAGTTACGCAAGTGTTTTCCATGCATCAAGAGTTCATTATTGGTCATACCCGATTTCTTTTACTTACAATAATACATTGTGTTACTTACATGGTATTTTAAAATTTATAAAATTAAATTTATAAACCAGAAAAGAGCTAAATTTATAAAACAGAAAAGAGCGTGCTGCAGCACTGCAGCACGTAAGGATGAGCCGCCCCTGGTGTAATCAATTAGTATCTAATGTTTTATTAGTATTTGCTTGATCTCTTCGGGAGAATTACATGCTGAGATCAGCTTCCAAACTGTGCACAGCAGTAATTCATACTCAATTTTACCATTGCAATTATAAATTAACAACAATGATTAGAATTGAAGAAAGTTAATTAAATACGAAGAAATGAAGTCATCATCCTTAACATAATATATTTTATATACCAAGAAACAGAAGCTGAGATTTAATGGGATTTATGTTCTGTGAATAAACCCATTTTGTTTTGCTATTTTGACTAACGTTCATCAATTCATGGGCTAGTCATGAGAAGAGCTGAATTAATGTATTAAACAAACGCTCAAACGATCCTGAAATTACAGGGTTTAAGTCTTATATTTTTTTATGTCTCCCTTTCTCACGAATGATGGTATTAGGAGTCACTTGGGTTCTCTCAGAGCAAGGGAAGAAGCATACTGACCTGCTGAGAACAGGGTTAGGGGGTCAGCTCAAAGCCTGGCATAAATGAATGATGGAGCAATTGGTGGAATTATGGCGGGGAAAATCAGAGCACCCAGAGGAAACCCATCCCAGCACCATGCTGTCCGCCACAAATCCCACTTTGTGGTCGTCTGGAATCAAACCCGGGGCGCCTAGGTGAGAGCCAAGTGGTCTAAACACTCAGCCATGATCCGGCCTTTTATATGTATATAAACCACCACCATATATACCACTACCCCCTTCACACTCATTTACATCACCATCATCTACTTTTTCTCCTCTTCTTGTTGGGTGAACTCACATGCAGGCGATTTCTGCTCCAGCATGCTAACTTCATTCTCCTGTTACAACCGGTATACCAAGTGCTCTGGAAGTAAATTCAACTTTATTTTTATTAGTAATAATCATACACATGAATAGCAATCAGAGCTCATGAGGATGATTAATGAAAATCGCACTTCAATAAAATTGAATGGAAATAACATTAAAGGACCTTCATTACTAGGGCATTCAACCATTCAAATAGGTTGAGTTATCTAGATGAAATTTCTTAAAGACATTTTCTTTATTCTAAGAAGATAAATTCAGGCAAATCTAAGTACAGGGATCCGTGAGCATTTGAGCATCATTTCAAATATTTCGTTCATTCACCATGCGGTATAATGTATCCATTTAAGCCTAAGAAAAAAATAAAAACTACAATATCAAGAAGAGCTACTATCAAGTATTATTTATAGTAGGAGTTGGACCTACTAATGTCTTATTTATCGAGAAATTTTATTGTTTGTAATTTTAATGTTGTAAAACAGTAATATCTATTCTATATAATGTGAATAGTTATGGCTTAAAGCATTTATGTGAAATGATCTGGGTTATTACACTGTACCAATATTGGTAAACAATGTGGACGTTGCAGATTACGTACTATAAAAAAGGCTGCTTGTAGTTGGTTTATTGCACTGTGATGAAATTGTGACGCAGCAAGCTGCCATAGCAATAGCTTATAAAAATAGTGCTTTTGAACCTGTGGTGTTTGTCTAGCAATTTTTTTACAGTAACGTCCTCCAACATTATGTCAGACAATGAATAAAATGAGTGAAATGATGTTCAAATGAGCCCAGGATCCATAGAGCTTAGACTTACCAGACATTCGTCTTTCAGGATAAGCGAAAACTCCGGAAGAAGCCTTATCCGTAAATTCACCCTACCGAGATTTGAACTCGGGACCTTTCGGTAACGGTAAGGAAGACCACTACCATATACGCTACCGCGGCAGGTATTTGCCTTTTTAAAATATGTTAAGCTAACTATTTTTCCTAAGTTTTGCTGCATAATCCGATTTTCAAAAAACATTACTTAAGAAGGCAAGGACTTTTTATAGGGAGGGGCTGTGAGGCCTTAGTTGCCTAAAATAACAATTTCTGTTTTCTTTGCGGTTTCTTAACTGGCAATTTCCTCTTTATTTTGATATATGTTTTATTATTTTAGGCAAAAAATTTATATTTTAAGTGAGCTGTTTAAAAATAGCAGTATATCTGCCATTTTGTACTGTCAATTCTGAACTATTTAAAACAGTGTAATTTTACACATAGCCCATTTTTCGGAGAAAAATGCCACTAATGAGACAAATTCTGTGAACTCAAATCCATGTTTTTATTTCTGGAAATATGTCCCACTTTTTTTCTTCAGTTTTGTTTAGAGTAGCATATTTCTGTGAATAGCATTTATATAACAGATGATGGCTTTTTCAGAAATTACTGAAGCTGAAGGTGAAACCTCAAGACGATGAAGACAACTGAAGGCACATACAGATATATGTTAATGTTAATTAGATGGTGGATTAATATTTTAATAAATTACACTTTAATTAAACTGTGGTATACATGAGTAAAGAACCCTTTCTTACTTAATATAATCGTCAGTTAAGAGTAGTAACTTAAAATAATCTGACCATACCTTAAATATATTTAGGGAGAATAGATTATTAATTTAAGACCTATAATATATAGGATAAGGCTTTTAATTTTCGAAAAAATGTGAACTCGTTATTACATCATCCATATTTGAGAATTTCATTTGCATCCGTAGCGAAGTATGTTCTTTGGTGATATGATTACAGGAACTAACTTGCTGGGTGTAATGTGGTTTCAATTAGTTAACAAACAAATGAATTGACAAAAAGATTCTTAAAAACACTCATCACCTATTTATATAGTTTCTTCACATCATACCTACATCAAAATACCATAAAAGTTTATTACAGAATTCATAATTTTACAATTAATGTTCAATGTTTATATTCACCTAATCCAGTAAAATACTAATGACTTTCATAACGGAGTGATTAATTAATAACCACAATTATTCTATCATTTTATCTTCACTTCCTGTGCCTAGGGCATCAGCACGATTAGACACTTATTTTCTCAAAGCCTGAGTTCGGTCCGTAAACAAAAAATTTGGTTCAGGTTTTATTACTTCCTAAAGTAAATTTTCTGAAGAGATTATTTAATTGGATGTGCAGTGTTTTGTCTTTCTTACAACTTTCAATAGAAAACGAAAAGAGAATAACCATCAACAATGGGTAAACTTGTAATTATGTCACTTAGTTGTAATTCAGTGTTGAGATCAATCAAGTCTCGTTTCACCGTTGAAACATTGTACGGACTCACGGTATGACGTCACATCCTGTTCCTGTCCAAGCAGATCTGATATGTTGTGGAACTGTAGTTATTATAGACATTTTCCAGAGCGGCTGTAACTGTTTATTTGTGTAAACGGTCTGTGTATTTTTTACCTTTATTAATAATTACTGCCAACACTCATAAAAAATATAGAGTGCTAACATTGGAATAATAATAATATCCAAGGAGCTTAAATCTAAATAAAAGTATTATTTAGTTGTAAGCCTTCGCACGAATCAACCTTTTTATTCATAATAAAATTTATGCGAACAATTAGAAAAATGAGCACTTTGTGGTATTCTGCCGAGTAATGTGATATGATAATTTTGAGATTATCATATTGAACAAAACTGACTAACCTTTATGCAATATAGCATAGTAAAGTGTCAACTATTTTCGATTGGATTAAGCAAATGGCTGTGATAATAACCAAAGACAAATACGTTTAATTACGTCTTCTAGATTAACTTCCAAATATATATATTTTAAAGAAAATATAGAATGTATATCAAACACTTAAAATATTTTAATTCCATCACAAAATTAGCATAACCCAAGTATTTCTTAAGTCTTTACTTTAATAAAGTCACTTCAAATAACTCATTTGTTGTATTCTATTAAATCAGTCTCCTTAGTTACGAGGGTGGTCTGAAAAGTTTCCGACTTCAACATGAAGATGGCAGCACTCGTAAATAAAATAAAATGAAAATATGAAAATGGACAAAATCGAGTATCGAGCTGTCATTAAATATTTATTTTTGAAAGGTAATATGCCTACGGAAATCAAAGATGAGTTGGATTCTGCGTATGGGGACTCTAAACCATCATTTACCACAGTGAACTTTTGGGCAGCTTAATTGAAACTTGGCCCGTAAGGGCTTGGCAGACGTCGAAAATCTGCAACTACCGACGAAAATATCGCCAAAGTTCGCCAAATGGTGCTATACGACCGCCGAATTAAAGTGAAAGAGATAGCAGAGGCTATGAACGTGTCAATAGAACGTGTTTGTCACATATTAAATCAACATTTAGACATGAGAAAGCTGCCCGCGCGTTCGGTGCCGTGTTTGACACGTTAGACCAAAAACGTGTTCGATTGAACATTTTCAACGCTCTGTTGGCGCAGTTTAGGTGCAATAAATCCGAGTTTTGGCACCGAGTAATTACCGTAGATGAAACTTGGATACACAATTATACGCCCGAAACAAAAATAGTCCAAACAGTGGACTGCAAAGGGGGAACCGGCTCAAAAAAAAGAAGCAAAAACTGTTTTTTTTTCGGGTGGGAAACTGATGGCGACTGTTTTTTTTTGGGTTAATCATGGAGTTATTTTAATCGATTATCTTCAAAAAGAAGAAACAATTACAGCAGCATACTACGCATCATTACTAGACAAGCTGAAGGCAGAAATTGCGGAAAGACGGCTACATTTGCAGAAAAAGAAAATCCTTTTTCACCAAGACAACGCACCGTCTCACACCTCAATGGTTGCAATGGCGAGAATCCAGGAATTACGTTTTGAACTGCTTGACCATCAGTCTTACTCACCAGACCTAGCCCTAAGCGACCTTTTTTGTTCCCTCATCTGAAAATTGCTCTCAGAGGTCAGAGATTTTCGTCAAATGAAGAGGCAATCACCTTCATGAGCAATTATTTTGCAGAGGAAAACGCCGAGTACTATTTGGACGGGTTACAGAGATGGGAGCATCGCTGGGAGAAATGTGTAGAGTTACAAGGAGACTATGTGGAAAAATATAAAGATAAAAAAAGTTCTGAAGAAATGTCTTGTATCTTCATGAGGTTGGAAAGAGTTCAGACCACCCTCGTACTATTGTCTATGCTCACACCCACCCACGCATAAACTTAAACAGCATGCCATAGTTTATCACTATAGAAGACAGCAGCTGGTTCATGAAGATGATGTCATAAATTGTCGTACATAAGGGCGTTGTTATGAAAAAAATTCAACTTTAAAATAATTTCATAAGAGTTTTATTAACATTGACTTTGTTTTAATTTGAAGGTGTACGTTCATGAACAATTTTAGAGATGATTCTGAATTTGGTCAGTAGTTACTTCAAACATGAACATACCACTAGATTTAGTTTAATGTGAATGGAGTGGACATTAATATGCACTTTTGTTCACTTTTTGGGTGAAATTTTTTAACTAAAATCATTTAAAATATTTAATTTCTTACTCTACATTATTTGTAATTTAAGAACTGAAACTTCCTAGCTTTTTCAAACAGTTAAAACCATTAAGATCATGATACATCAACAAAATGTAAAATTATCTTTTAATGTCGCTACAATGCTGAAGGCTTATGTTGTTTAGTATACTACTAAAACTGCTCGATGCAATTATTTAGTTTTTGGGACATACAGTAATATTGTATTAAGAGATTTGAATAATGGCCTATGAGGTTTTTTCCCCCTTTTTATGCGTTTATTTTTCTGAATGTGATTAATATACTAAATAATTTAAACTAATACTTTACAGAATATTGTTCCGGAATATTGCTTATGGTGTAATAAACAACTACCATGAAACTGGTTGTGTTTCTGAAGCTGCAAGAAGGGGAAAACTATGGATATATTTGCTTTTAGGTGCTACAA
The DNA here is from genome assembly GCA_030765055.1 of Mantis religiosa. Taxonomy (NCBI): domain Eukaryota; kingdom Metazoa; phylum Arthropoda; class Insecta; order Mantodea; family Mantidae; genus Mantis; species Mantis religiosa. Next base: position 43,307,144 of record CM060952.1, read on the forward strand.
GGTCAACAGTGCGTAAAGGTAATCCGGAACTGGCAAGAACCAATTAGGCTAATTCGAAGAATATATTTAAAACATTCAGTCATGATTTTCATTGTATTACCACATCCCTGTTATTCCACTACTGTGGAGGAGCTTAGTGGAAAACAAATGATTACGTATACTGCCGTCACTATCGTCTTGAGATCACAAGACATTTTAAATACCTCTGTGTTGTTCCAAATGTCTCAAAAGCTAATCAAAATAATTATGCCTCAAAGTTATGGATTAGTACTTCAAAACCCTTCAATTCAGTGCTCCTTGAAGCATATTTAATTTAAAATTAAATTTCTACTTGCTAGCAGTTTGTAAGAATATTTTGTGTTTGTCATCAACTTAAAATATTTATTACAGTGTGACAAATCAGTTGATGTCTCTCATAGTAGTATTAACCCAACGTTTAATGACCTACATATTTGGTTAGGTACATACTTTGAAATGGAACTATGTAATGTTGTTTCAGAGGTGTTGGAATTTACGAGGGATGCTATAACATTTCTCAGTCAGTTAAGGACAGCAAAATCCTAGAGATAAATTTTTTTAATTTGTCTAAAATTTGTCTAAAATGGTCCAAAAGATTTTCAAGTTTTAATACATTGTTGTAAAATAAGATTTATCGGAATGTGAAAAAGTGTGTCCATTTTAGCTCCAAACTCATTACTGAATTTGAATCTTTATTAATCCAGCAATTTCTTTAGGTTTATAAATCAAAATGTAACTCCTGGGAGTCAGATTGATGAATATGGAGTAAATGGAAATGAAGGTTAAAAAAAATCTTTGCAGCAACGTTCCCAGACGTGTGTGAAGATCACTGGCATGTGAAGCAGAACCTTATTTTTCATAAGGTGTATATATTTAGCTTGCATAGCATCCTTCAGTTGCTCCAGTTGTGAAGAACAACTCTATAATGCGAAAATTGTGCCCTTCTGGGGGCGGCCGCGCCGTAGCTCAGTAGTTAGACCGCTTGACTCTCACCAAGGCGGCCCGGGTTCGATCCCAGGAGATCGCAAAGTGAGATTTGTGGTGGACAACACGGCGCTGGGGCGGGTTTTCTCCGGGACCTCCGGTTTCCCCCGCCATCTCATTCCACCGGTGCTCCATCTTCATCTCATGTATCATCATGCCGTATGTGGTGCCGTATGTAGTAAAAGCGGGCGTTAAACACTACACATTTCATTTCCTTCTGGAGGTAGTGTATGGGCACTACACTTTGGGAATTCCAGATTAACGTGGCTGTGACCATGCTCCTTCGTCCCTGGCGGTAGGAATCCTTGCTTCATATATTGTTACTAAACAATATATTTCGGAGAAACTCACCGAAATTGTGTAAAGCAAGTCTAAACAACTTCTTCTTGTTCTTTTTCATTTCAGGGATTAGACACTTTTGTCTGATCCGTTTTGCACATTCCAACACCTGCTTCCATCTTTTTCTGGATGTCCTACATCTCTTCTTCCACGAGGATTGTATCTTATTACCAAACCTAGTATTCTTTTTTCAGTTATTCTATTCATATCTTCTTCCCAATTCTGTTTGTTATCATCTATTTTATCTCGTCATTTGCATATGGCTAATTACTCTCGAAATTTGTCATTTCTTATTATGTCTTCTCTAGTGCATTTTCTAACTCTTCTTAAGGCAAGACTACACTGAAAATTCCAAATTCTACAATAATAAACCTATCATTGTGAAAATTTAGCAACATAATTAGAGTATCATTTTAAACTTGCATGCAAATATTTATGTTTCTACACCGAATAGTTGATTAACTAATAATTATTTTTGTGAAATCATTGTAAAAATAAAAAATGTTCTACGCGTCAACAATTTGAGCTTTTAGGTCGAATCTTTGTTTTTGGCTAGTAAAGAGTAATTTTAAGAGAACCACATTCTTATTTTGTGGAATGCTATTGTAGCATTTGTTCTAAAATATTTTCAACGTGTTAGCTCTCAAAATATTGAAAATATCTTATTTTATTACTTAACACAATATAATTTTCAAAACATGAGCATTAACAAAAAGGGGAAATGTGAAGTTCCTTATTTACATATTATGGATCTATCATAGAAGTTTCACCAAGCTAAATGGAAAGCTTTGACGCGTTAGGCATTTTGTACACTGAAAAGTGTTAGGGAAAAAGTTTCTCAGAAAATAAATTTTAAAGTCATGATTGTTACTTTTAACAATTATCTATTTAAATTGTTATGTGATGGCCTAAAATGGTGCAAATGATAAAAATAGCATGCCATCTATTACTACAAACACTAAGATGCCAAAAAAGAAAGTTCCATGATTTTCAACTTTTTCGCGAATTTTCAATGTAGCCTTGCCTTAAGAATCTCATTTCTGCTGCCTGTATTTTACTTTTGTCCCTGTTTTCTAGGGACTCGCTTCCGTAAATGAGCACTGGAACTGCCAGGATTTTCCCTTGTTTTATTTTTTAAAGTTCTTGCTATGTTTTCGCAAATCTGCTGAAGCTTGTTTACCTTGTTTTCTAAATCTTTGTCTAACTTGAAACTTACTCCACAGCCGAAATAGTTTAAACTCGAGAGCTGTTCCAGGCATTTATTTTAAATACACATTTTTGATCTTACCGGTTATTTTCCTCAATGTGCCATTAATTTTGTTTCTTGTAGATACTGTCACCGATAGCATTTTTGTGTTGGAGCCGCTACAAGCCAGCGCCGGGCGCGTGGGCAGGAGAGCTAAACGCTTTCCAAGAGAGAGAGACAGAGACAGAGAGAGGTTCTGGAACTCTCCGACTTTCTGTTGCTATTGGGATTGTTATCGAATGATCTACGACTTTCTAGAAACAATGGCTAGGGATATCAGAAGCCCCGCAAGGTGTTAGAGTGGCAGTTGAGCTGAGTTGTGTGAGTTGTGTGATGGTGGACATTTGAACTATGCCGTAGTGATTTCTTTTGTTTGTTTACTTGCGGAGGAGCAGCGAGTCGACCTTGAAGACCTTGAAGGGTTGTACAAAGCTTCTGTTTACTGCAATAAAGAGTGCTTTTAAGTTCTGCAAACCAGACTTTTGATTCTACCAGCCCACGAAGTCACAATATATTTAAATTGTATTCCTTTCCAAATAGACGGAACGTTGGAGGCTCTCCTCATTGTCCTGTATTATGGCAACATCATCGGAATAGAGAATCACATTTAAGTTTTTATTTCCATTCAGGTGTATTCCTTCGCTGACCTTCTTTTACCAGTTCATAAGCAACTCATCTATGAATAAGGAGAAAAGCTGCATCCCTGTGTTACTCCTTGGTTAGATTTTGTTTCCGCTTTAAGGGTATCTCCTTTTATAAAAATTTATGTATATTTATATAATTTTTTTATTTATTCTATCATTTGAGGGGGATATCTCCTTTCGCGCATTGCGACCCATGATTTTCTCGAATCATATCAAATGCTTTTTCGAAGTCTAAAAGTGCTATGTGGGTTTCTAAGTTGCCTTCTCTCTTTTGTCTAAAATTCTCTTTTTACTAAAAACATTATCACTTGTAGATTGTCCTATGGTAAAACCAGATTGCTCCTGTTTTAAAATTACCTTTGTTGTTGATTTTTAGCCTCTAATTTGTAGGGTCACTCCTTTGTCGTTTTTTAAATATGGGTATTACTTCGGGCACTTTCTATGAATCAGCTATCTTATAATTTCTGCAACGTCCGTTATATAAATTCAGAAGTCTTAATTGGCTTATTAAACCGGAGTATTTCAGAAACTCTATATTTATTCCATCTCGGCCCATAGATTTCATATATTTCATGCTTTTCAAGGTTATTTGTAATATATCCAGTGTAACTAAATGCACTATTGTATTGTACCTTGGTAGTATATCTAAATGTGCATGTTCTTCACCATTAAGTTGATAACACACCACAGAGAATATTTATTCGATTGCTTAACACTTGTAAACAAACGGCAAAAATCTAGCAGAAGATTATTTCATACCCAAAATTTCTTGTAAAATATAGTGGGCCGGGCTATCGAGGGTTTTACAACGAGACTACTTGCGTAGCCTCAATCTGTGATCACTGTGTATTTTAGTCATGATTTCATTGGTCGTAGTGGTTTTGCGAACACACTTCATCTAGAATGAATGGATGACCGCACTTAACTTCAATGCCCACTTCAAAGTAAAGCACTTTGTCACATCTCGTATTTCAGGTTTATCCATTTTGCAGAGAATGTTAACACTAATTTGTTTACACGATCATTATGAACGAATGACCACAGTTAAGCATTTGAAACTTTACCGCATGCCATTTGTAGGTTTATGTTTAATTTTCACAGCAATTTGGAAGTATTTAGAAAACCACTCCATTGCTGTTTTCATCGTTAAGGACTTAAAAATGACATAGGATTGTTTAATTTTCGCCGTACTAAAATTCATTTTAAATGAACACCTGAAATACAAATTACTGCAGTTACTTATACAGTAAAACTTGCGTAGCACGCATCCTTTATATGCCGGAAACCTGGAAAGCGGAAAATAAATTTCGGAGCGGAGCTATTTCATATATAAAATTATAATTTAACTCGGAAAACAGCCTAACACGGAAATGGAAATATTTTTCGGGAACCGTTTGCGTAAATAACCTGATTAAAATTGATTACTTTATGTGTAATGTGTCACAACGTACGTATTTTATAAATGGATTGAGGGCAACTACTACTTGCGGATGTATGAACCAAAAGGTCATAAACTGTAATCCTTGGAGTGAAAGAGAAAACAAACCATTAGCTCTCTCGCAACTCTCTTCCAACACACATGGTAAGGGCACAACTGTTTTGCAGTGTGTTCATTCTCAGTTTCGTTCTTACAAGTGATCAAGTATGAGTGGAAGAAAACTTGAACTTTAGTGACTTTTAAAAGCAAGGTTTGTGTTAACAAATTTTGTGAAATGAGTTTTAAACATAGAACGTTATCACTGGATGAAAAATTTAAGGTTATAGAAGAAGACGAAAAGAACAAATGTCCAACTAAAGAATTAACTGAGTAGCCCGCTTCGGTAGCGTGGTTGTAAAGCGTCTGCCTCACGTTCAAGAGGTTCCGAGTTCGAATCTCGGTCAGGGTGAGTTACCTGGATAAGGTTTTCCGGGGTTTTCCCTTATCCTGATAGACGAATGTCGGGTAACAAAGCACATTGAGGAGAGTTTCGCCGCCAACACCTTACCTAGGACCTCTTCAGACGAGATTTAGGACCTCCACTCGGAGGTCCTGAACATCAACACTCGCATCGGCAATCTGGAAGATGCAGTCACCGCCGTCAACGCCAACCACGTCGCCGCCGCTGATACATTACAGCATCTGTCTTCAAGACTTGACTCCATCGCTACTCACAACAAAGTAATCACCGACATTCACAAAGACGTCCAAGGAATCTCATCTACCGTAGCTCTCCTCTCACTCAAACGGAAGGCTCAACACCTAGCAACGCAAATCGCCGACATCAGGACCATAGAACCTTCACAACTCATTGATCTACGAAACCTCACAAAAGAACTGCACAAACACATCACAACCAGAGATCAACACAGCACTGATGAGATCCTTGACAAACTTGATGAGATCCTGGAGGAACAGGTGCAGCTTCACCGGAGAATTACCGATCTCCAACACGTCACATCCCCCTCGTCGCAGATTGCACACTACAACGCGACATGAACTTCAAGGAACAAGCTGGCTCCAACATTCGCCTAACTATGAGTCCAGCTTGACTAATTACACCAAGGACCTCTACTGTCTTTACCACAGAGACTTTGTCTCCCAAGTTGCACCCTACTCCCACGCGCCTCGATCAGGGTCCCGGTCATGATTGACGTCTGGCCAACATTCTTTACTCGACCACTGCTATCAGCAGCCGGCTCCGCAATTTCCCCTTTAATAATGGGAGTGTGCCAGCGGGATCCCGGCAGGCTATCATAAAGCCGCAACCACTTCCCTTCCTATCTTCACCTCTACGGCCTCCTATCATCACCTCTGTTTTAACTAAAAAAATCTAAGCTCATCTGGGCTCATTTGAGCATCATTTAAACCATTTTATTCATCGTTTTATATGACTTAACGTTGGAGGACGTAAAATTACACAAAAAATAACTGAGTTGATTAAGGTGGGGAAAAGTAAGATTTATGAGATTTTGAAAAGCAAAATAAAAATTACAGACGAATGGTAAAGAGAACAACAGGGCATGTAAAATGAATCACAAAATCTACAGTGTCAGACGACCTAAATCGTGCTGTGTTCAAGTAGTTTCTTAGTGCGTGCGCTAAAAGAATTCCCATTTCTGGACTACTGCACCAGACTCAAGCTTGAGAAACAGCAAGAAAATTTCGCAAAGACTATTTTAGAGCTTCCAATGAATGGCTCGAGAGTTTCAAACATCACCATAACATTGTTTTGAATGCGCTGTTTGGAGAAGCAAATGATGTTGATATGCAGACAGTTGAAGATTGGAAAGGCATAATTGAAAGCACCCAGAGAAACTACACGATAAACTGCAATTATTGTATGCAAGTTGAAAGTATATTAGATAATATACACCAGCTTATTATTGGTTACACTTCATTTTATATTAGTCCTTCACTGTAATCCTGTGCAACTATAGCTTTTGTAATCTCTTTGCATTCAAGCACAGCACTCTGTAAGACGGACAGCTGTGTAAACGGAAAATAAATCCGGAACGATCGTGTTATGTTTTAGAGAGGTGTTGCGTAATATCAAAGCTTGTAGACGTCAAAGGGAAACTGAAAAAGAAATTCAATTTTTGTGGTAATAATAATAATAATAATAATAATAATAATAATAATAATAATAATAATAATAATAATAATAATAATAATAATAATAATAATAATAATAATAATAATAATAATAATAATAATAATAATAATAATAATAATAATAATAATAATAATAATAATAATAATAATAATAATAATAATAATAATAATAATAATAATAATAATAATAATAATAATAATAATAATAATAATAATAATAATAATAATAATAATAATAATAATAATAATAATAATAATAATAATAATAATAATAATAATAATAATAATAATAATAATAATAATAATAATAATAATAATAATAATAATAATAATAATAATAATAATAATAATAATAATAATAATAATAATAATAATAATAATAATAATAATAATAATAATAATAATAATAATAATAATAATAATAATAATAATAATAATAATAATAATAATAATAATAATAATAATAATAATAATAATAATAATAATAATAATAATAATAATAATAATAATAATAATAATAATAATAATAATAATAATAATAATAATAATAATAATAATAATAATAATAATAATAATAATAATAATAATAATAATAATAATAATAATAATAATAATAATAATAATAATAATAATAATAATAATAATAATAATAATAATAATAATAATAATAATAATAATAATAATAATAATAATAATAATAATAATAATAATAATAATAATAACAATAACAATAACAATAACAATAATAATAATAATAATAATAATAATAATAATAATAATAATAATAATAATAATAATAATAATAATAATAATAATAATAATAATAATAATAATAATAATAATAATAATAATAATAATAATAATAATAATAATAATAATAATAATAATAATAATAATAATAATAATAATAATAATAATAATAATAATAATAATAATAATAATAATAATAATAATAATAATAATAATAACACATAATTAGTATGCCAATACTTAAAGTTAAATAACCTAAATAAAAGTAATAATGAAAATATAAATCATGGATGGAGAGTTAAATGATAACGCAGGTAATACAGAGGTTCATGCACAACTTTAGTTAAAGAAATTATGAGAAAAGCAGAATTCCTTTGTGACGAAAGCCAGTCTAATAGCCGTGAGTGTGTACAAGTTAGGAGCCTGTTAAGAGTTGTACGAGACGTGCCTACATGAATGAAAACCTGCCTTAGAAGGAAACTCTGTGGGGTAGAGGAAAGTTCGCTAATTTGGGGAAACTGATTCAGAGTGAGTGACAAGGGAAAACGCGAGGCTACTTAAAATGGAGATGAGGGGAGCTAAGATATTCCGCGAAGAAATATATGAGCGAATTTAGTAGGAGATCAGAGTCAAGTAATAATAGCTAGACGTGGAAATGTATTACAGAAGTTACATGGTTATAAATAGGGATGGAATTATAATACAGAGGTAGAACTTTAAGTAAAATTGTTGGTAACAAGTTCATCATACAAACAAGTAATTAGGTAATACGATTTATGGGTCGTAATAATGGAATATATATATAAATGAATTGAGGTTTCACTTTCTTCTCGGGCAGTCAGCCAGGTGAAATGATGATTAGGTAACAACGTATCGGGAGTGTGCATCTCTCCCATCATCAGGACATTTATAAAATGTTATAACCACAAATGAAATACTAGATATAATACAAATGTAAACAAAGACAAACACTGTCGTGTTTTGTTCTTTTCACATGGCTAGCTGCCCGAGAAGAAAGTGAGCGTATTTGTCGCCAGGAAAGCTTCGGGTCTTATTTTTTGAATTGACGTTTATTGATCTCCTAAAAACTCAAGAACGGCGGAACCACTTTGTCTAATTTTGGTTTTGAAATGTTTGTATAAGTCCAAGGAAAGTTTAAAAGACAAGAAAAGAATCCAAAAGTACACACGCAAATTTTACGGAACACATATACCTTCTTTTATTTTCGACAAACAAAATCATAACAAAGTTGAAATATATTCCACTCCTTGCCAAAGTCTTCAAAGATATTCCACTTAACTTATTTTATGAAATAACGTTTATCGTTTGTTATCAAAATTGAAAATGAAATGTGTAGTGTTTAGCACCCCTTTTACTACACAAGGCACCGCAGGCGATGACACTAATGATACATGAAATGAAGATGGAGCACCGGTGGAATGAGATTGCGGGGGAAACCGGAGATCCCGGAGAAAACCCGCCCCAGCGCCGTGTTGTCCACCACAAATCTCACTTTGCGGTCGCCTGGGATCGAACCCGGGCCGCCTTAGTGAGAGCCAAGCAGTCTAACCCTGAGCCACAACGCGGCCTGTCAAAATTGAAATTTTTATGTGGCATGATGATACACATTTCGAAGAATAGACCAAAACTAACTTCTGAACGCACTGTAACACTAAAAATATTTGACAACAGACAACTGTTGTCAAATATTGGTGAATCCTTGACTACCTTCTTTATAATTTGTTTTTGAATTCGTGAATGTGAATTGAATTCCTTTGTGACTTAGTGAAGCCTGCGGAAACTTTTTTACTGTGCCAAGGAGAAGACTTAAGTCATAGAAGTCAGTCAAATGTGCGACAGGCTACGAGACGTGCTAACTGCACTGATGCGCAGCGAGACGCAGCTAATGCGAATAGTCGTGCTGGTGTGTCAGAATTGCATTTTAGAGTGTCTGTTTCTTCCGGGGGAGTTGTTTTCGTACACATCAGTTGACCCAGTTATAAACCAGGATGATCTTTATGTATTTACGCCCAACTATTTATTTATGTATTTATGTCCAACCTTATTCCAGAAAGGTGAGGGTGTATTTGCCTCAACCTATTTACCCCTGAGCTCTAAAACGTTTATGTAACTCAGAAGCAAACTTCTTTGGTCACCTGAATGTGTGAAGGGGAAGCGCTTCACGCACAAAACGGAAGTGACAAAGTGAAATATTTAGCATATAGGAGACAAGGTTGATGGCCACTGAGTAAGGTCATTTTCATGTCTGAAACTGCTTTATTATTGGGGAACTGAGAGGAAAAGAGAGACAAATAAAGAGGGAGAGTATATTTTCTTTAAGGAAAATTGTTGCTCTTCAAATATATAAACAGACAGAACCTGAAAATCAACAAAGAATGAATTGCTAAACAGAGAGCATGCATATTTATTGATTTTGGTGTGTATTGATTACTGGTCGAAGTTGCTGGTTAATCCTTTGTGGAAAAGGTGTAATAATGATGATGTTACTGATGATTGTGTATTGACATTCCTAGATGCTAAATATTGCTTCGAAATATGAAAACCTTAGTAAACCTTAGTAACAGGTTAGAGAAAATAAAGTAGAGGAATCCAATAGAATGTATTTCCCGGGCTTGAGGGCCATGCTCCAGAGGATGAAAATTTTCCTGACGTTTCGCACATATCTCCGACGAGCATCTTCAAGTACCTAGCTAGAATCCTCTAGGTACTTGAAGATGCTCGTCGGAGATATGAGCGAAACGTCAGGAGAATTTTCATCCTCTGGACCACGGCCCACAAGCCCGGGAAATACATTCTATTGAATTAACGTCGGCCGTGAAAGCCTAAGCATGTACAAAATAGAGAAATATACTGCATTGCAATTAGGTATAAATGTCAACCTAGAATCGTATCTAGGGAGAGATAAGTAACATATTTTTAAATATACTTTTCCCATTAGTAAAATGTGCTCCGTAATAGATCATTTTTGTCTCTAACTTTTCAAATATTGTATAAGTGAATTATTATTCTGAGCAAAGATGAGTTTAAATTTTGAGAAAGCTTATGAAATTACTTACGAAATAAATGTTCCTTATAAAGCTAATAATAAAACTGATTAATTACTAAGTTTTACTGAAAGTTATTGATCCCCGTTCTTTGAGAGGATAGTTTTTAATTTGACCTATCAGTGTTTTCTCTTCGAGTTAGTGAAATATTTTTCGAAATATAGTTCAGTGTTATTATAAGTTCAATCATTGACTGAGAGTGGATAGGCATCGTGTGGTTTAAGTAAATAAACTTAAAGTTAGGATCGATACTTTTATTGATTTTAACTTTAAAAAGCAGCATGATTTGTATACTTTTTATACTTATGGTGGATCTCTTTCCTTTTGACGTAAATCAAGGCAATGCAAGCTTTAAAGCAATAAACGACACTGCAGTTAAAATAAATGAAGACACAACAATTTAAAATTAGAAAAGAATTACAAACTATGTGCGCAGTGATCTAAATATCAGAAATCTTTTCAACTAAAGCTGGAATTAAAGCAACACAAAGCTTCGCAATAAAATTTACAGAAACCACAAATTTTGTAGATTCAGTTTGTAGCTAGTACATTCACGCACGAAATGCAAAATGAAGTTACTGAGCCACAAGTTGGGTAGAATAAACGCGAGACATGTTAATGAAAGACTTGCGAACTGTGTGACAACCGAACATAATTTAAATGCAGAGCTGGTCACTTCAGAGGGTGTTATTGAGGGATTGCAGAATATTCAATCCAGAGCCATTCACAACATCCCTGGAGCACAATGCACTGCCTTACACAAACGTGTGAAAAAATCTAGGAAGGATCAAATTATAAGCGTACTGAAGTCAGAGGACCACGCCAGAGGACCCAACAGTAGCGTGTGAGGCTCAATTCGGGAGGTTCTGGGTTCAGTTTCTGGCCACTATGACGAGAGAGTTTTCGTCGTTTTTCCTTGGTAGACTGAGCGATTCATTTTCTAGCCTACTTCCGTTCATTTCGCTTCCGGTTTCATGTTTCAGGTAAGCTTAGGAGCTAAGCAGAATCAGTAGGTGTCAGATCTCTGAGCTGCTTCACATATATTCGTTTTGCCGTTTCTCCAGAGAAAAGCCTTTCCTGAGCGGTTCGTTTATGGGACAGGGTCATCACGCTTGGGATCCTTGGGGAGCTCTACATCGGCCTATCTGGAGTTTCTTCACTTCAGACGTTCCTTCTGGGCATATTAGCCATAAAAGTTCACATTGGATGGGGGAGTCAGATGTAACTACCCTCCATTTCTTGGTCACAATGAAAGTCCAACTAGCGCCCTACATAACTGGGTACTTCTTCCAATAAATTCCACAGCAATCACGTGACTTTGCCACTATTCTATGTATATAATATAAACCTAAACTGTACAACGTATTTTATGCGTTTAACTGCATGTTCTGAGCTCCTTGGAGACAAGTGTTCCGAACATTTCGTACAAAGCTGCGGTGAACGAAAACTTCTGTAAGGGTTCTTGCAACAGCATAAAACACCAGTAAAGAAAAAAATGCTATGCTCCAGTTAGGAGACATGTCTCACGGAACCTACCAATTTGAGTTTAAATTTATTTTATTCGTCGCTCTTTACCACCTTGAACAAACTTTCAGTTATATTGCTGTAGCTAAACCACAAATGGTGAGCAATGAGCGGGCATTAGAACAGTTTTAACTCTGGAGAGGAGTCGAGGTTTTGATGCATACATACTTCTGTTTTGTTCTTCGTTTGTCTACCGCCCAAGGAGATTTTGTTTTATCACACGTTTATCACTGTAAAGTCCGACGGTACCTCCAACATATTAAGTTGGAGGGAGAAAGGAGAATGACCAAAACTAACACAAAATAACATTTAGAAATTCTAACTGATCAATGCAAAATAAAGACATCAACTCAAATATTCAGCTATCACAATGCAACTTTATGTTATTTAATTACATTTTAAGTAGTGTTTAACATTTGTTCTTACTAATTAAGTACTACAGTCTGTGGAAGCTGTAACACAAAGTGAAGTGAAAACATGAAGTGAAATGACAGTTGAAGCACTCAGATTTAGTTGTTAAATAAATGTTTTTGAGAAATCCTGTTAAACACACGATAAGCACTCTGTGCTTACCAGTTCGGTAATAGTGCTAAGAGATTTGTGGATCAGAAAATGTTAGGTGGAACATATTCTGACCCTGGCATGGTGAATTGGCAACAATTTTAGAAACAAAAGTTGTTAAGTGAGCCTTTTCGAGCTAGATGTTGTTAAGTCAAGTAGTTACCACATTAGCCGCAACTACACTGTGCCACCCACGCTCTTTGATCAGTTGTTGATACTTTTTAGATTAGACATTAGACATTTTTAGATATTCCTCAAGTGCACGTTCAGAAAGTTTATCTGTACTTCCTACTCTTTCATGTCTATTGACAGAATTTTTGGCAATATTGAGAAGAAGAAACGTTCAATGAATAAAGTCTTAGTCCTTTCCACATGGGTGACATTGATCAAAAATTCACTACAGAAGAAGCCCATTGATGTTTTCTATGTCGAACGTTCACTGACCGATAACGGGGAACATAATGGCACTCCAGTTGTTGAAGTTTTGGACTTCAAAGTTGCCCCCGACCATGTCCTTGTAAGAAGTATTCCTGAATACATTTTAAGCATTACACATCCAAAGAGGATGTGTACCAGAAGTTCGTCACACAATGTTTTCCTTACTTTATCGTCCCCAGTCTCTTTTGAGGAGAGTAGTGAGGTTACAAGCCTTACACAAGCCATGTGATAGTGCGAAAAACACACTAGATAGGCTTCGGAAGCTTAAGAAGTCAAAATATTACGATGTTCATTCACAACTGGAACATGTCACTCTGGCAGAAGGTACCAAATTGTATGACACAATGATATATGGAAGTGGGGTAGAAGATGATGTAGTAGAAATTGAGTGACGTTTTTATGACTATGTTGTATATCAGTCCACAAAGTGCATACAGGATTAGTCCAGAGTAATTTGTGAAAATAAAGTAATAGTTTATCCATGGCTAGATATTACAATATTGTATAATGGAAAAATTCTAAAATTGAACATCAGAAGCTGTCAAGTCAAGTGAATTAACAGCTTTTCATCCATTTTAAGTTAACATTTGTTAAGCCCTAATAATAAAATATCCTGTCGCACATGCTACATATGTCAAACTGTGAGAAACACTTCAACACAGTATTTTGTACCTCCAAACGGACCCATCACATAAAATTCTTTGATTTGTGTTACTATTTTTGTATTTTAAACTACTTTTGAAAACTTTGAGTAGCTCTCCTGCTCAATTTTGAAAGAGCGACTTTAGTAACTTCTACTTCTGACCGCTTGAATTAGGGAAGCAAATTCGGAAAGAAACTTTCCAGTATAAATTAATATCTTCCCAGGATGTGCTATTTAGAGGACTAAGGAAAGCTTAAAAAATAAACAAGAAGACTCCAGGGAGGAGATTCTGTTAGATATGAATTACAGACCTCTCTTTAATGAGGTTTTACCTTAGAACCTTCGACTGCTTCTGTCAGTATGTTTGGAAGTAATGAGCGCACAAAATGACAGAAATGGTCGAAGGAATTACGTATCCACTACTAAACATCAGTATCGAAAATGCACGCGCTATATACAAAACCAAGAAGTCAATCGTATACATTTAGTAGCACTTATTGGGAGATTCCTTAGAAATGAACAACATACAAGACAAATGTGCAACACAGAGGTTTGGCGCACCCAAAAGGCAGACACAAAAATACTTAATGCGTGAATAAACAAACTTGAAGCAACATAGAGGGGACCAAGACTGTTGTTAAATAGATTCAGTGGTTGAAAAAGCTCAACGCGGTAACTGTAAAGTACATTCAAGTCCAGACATGTTTCCGACGTTAAATTAGGCCAGAGGAGCTCTAAGGCCAATACAAAACTAAGTCAGCTGTCTGAAAGAATGAAAACATGTACAACATTTCAGTAATTGAAGACATGACTTTCATAAGTGTACAAGTCCACTTTTTGGAATTATATGAGTTATATATGACGTAATCGTTTCAAAGCTCATGACATTAAAATATCTCAAGTTTAAGGCATTTCCACTTGCTACTGAGTTAGTGAGCTTAATTGTCCATAAATCCATTGACTTATGTTGTTCTGTAACTCAGACAGGCATCGTGCGCATAAGCATATTAAAGGACACATCCAAGAACATTAAAGTATGTGATGTTCAACTGTCTATGATCAAGGATTATAAGATGACTGTCAGCAAGGTGAAGGAGCCTATGCCAGCGGCCAGAAAGCAAGAGAAGTGAAAAGTGAGTACATATAAGATTACTGAATACAGATCAAACATTGTTACTGCTAGCAAGAACTCTAGTCGTTTAATGAAAGAGACATTTCTAATCAAAGGAAACACAAAGTTTGCTGAAACCATACTGAAGAAAGCTTACGAAAAATAAATTCCTCTGAAAGCTGCGAAAGCCAAGGACATTTCAAAGTATCTTGCTTCAGTTCTTCCTTAAAAACAATCGTATTTTCAAACCTTGTGTGATAAATATAGCAAAGAACAGATATCTAATGGGGAAGAATCAGGACGTGCGAAGTGGTATTCAGATTAGGATACCTGAATGAATGTCTATTTCTGTTATGCTACAAATAAAACGTGGTTCAACACACATATGAGTACCATAAAGTATATTCACCATTGCTTGCATCTTTAGAGGTAATTCCTCTATGTGTTTGATAATATAGTCTTTCAGTGCATTTGTATACCCAGATGAGTTTCATAACCGCACAAGTCCAACAAATTCATTATAAATATTATAACAAAGTACCAATGGTAACTGAAATTCCGAAACAGCAAAACAAATATAATGCATCAAAGTTCATGTGTTACAAAAATCATAATATTGGCACATCATTTTCAGAAGTTATGAAGTTTTGTTGATTTTTTCAAAACTTAGTTGACTGGACTTGTGTACTTATGAAAGTCATGTCTTCAATTAGAATATAATAAATTTGCATATGATAATAATAAATTTAATGATAAACAATAATATTGGCTGCATGGTGGTGGGTGGTGCAGCTTGATAGGGCAAGAAGAGAGAGAAGTGTGAAAAAAAATGCTTAAAACTCATAAAGCACCATATATTTAAATACCAATAAATGTGAAGTTAACTATGTTACAAATGATTCAGAGGGTTGAATATAATTCTTTCCTGAATATATATTTAAATATCTTAACCAAATTACATTAATCAAGTCGAAGGAGACATTCACAGCAGTTAAACTAACGTGAGTTAAACTTTGGATTCTTAGTTCTCCGCGTACAAATATGAGAGCTAAAATTAGCGGGCGATTGCTTTGGCCATTAGAACCAGTGTACAAAGTGACGGCACACGTGTATTTAAAATGGGATATTCTATCATGTAATATTTTGAAAGGAAATAATTTTATTGCACCATTCCTGCTATAAAATGAAGAGAAAGCAATTTTTTAAACATTTAGAAAATATATTAGAACACGTAGTTAAAGAATATGAACTGTTACAGTTTCTGCTTCATCAAGACTACAGTGAACATCAGAAGAACTAGGGCAGATAAAAAGTTCGTGTAGAATGATTGGAAGTAAAATGAGCTCGTGTTCAAGTACAAAGAGGAAGCGAAGAACAAAGAGATAGATGTCTTAATTACCTCGAAAAATTTATTTCCGTGATTTGTCTCTCAGAAATATATCAGAATCACAGGCGGCAGTAATAAGCCTTTTTCATATGAATTCTGGAATAATATCCGACCTTCATTTAGAAAAAAAAAAAATTAGAAAAGAAAAAGTAAATCTCTTAATTTTGAATTACGTGAAATTACTTATTCAGCTCCAAGAATTGTTCATATCGCTTTCACGCCAGTAAAAATTAGGTAAAGAAATCAGGAGACACTTTTCACTTTGGTTCAACACAAGCCATGAGTGTTTTTCTCGTTCCATTTTTAAAACTTCGTAATTTCATGTTAACAATAACACATCATTTCATTCTAATATTTGCAAAACTATTATACTAATATGGGCATAGTTAACACGAAGCCTTAATACGAATTTTCAAAAAACCTACAAATGCGAGGTTGGTCTAAAACATTTCCGACCTCAACATGAAGATGACAGCACTCGTTCATCTGTTGACAGTTTCAGCCACTTTGGAGACATCTTCGACGCTCAGTTGCTACATAACAGTCCTTTGAGTGAGTTGCTGTGAGTGTTTTCATGAAAATGGACAAAATCGAGTATTCAGCTGTCATTAAATATTTGTTTTTGAAAGGCAGTACGCGTACGCAAATCAAAGATGAGTTGGATTCTGTGTATGGGGACTCTGCACCATCATTTAACACAGTGAAATTTTGGGCAGCTGAATTTAAACGTGACCATAAGAGCTTGGGAGACGGCAACTACCGACGAAAACATCCCCAAATGGTGCTAGACGACCGCCGAATTAAAGTGAGATAGCAGAGACTATGAAAATGTCAAAGGAACGTGTTAGTCACATATCAAATCAACATTTAGACATAAGAAAGCTGTCCGCGCGTCAGTCCAAACAATGGACTGCAAAGGAGGAACCGGCTCAAAAAAAAAAAAAAAAAAAAAAAAAAAAAAAACTGTTCTTTTTCGGCTGGGAAAGTGATGGCGACTGTTTTTTTGAATAGTCATGTAGTTATTTTAATTGATTATCTTCAAAAAGGAAAAACAATTACAGGAGAATACTACGCATCATTACTTGACAAGCTGAAGGCAGGACTTACGGAGAAACGGCCACATTTGCAGAAAAAGAAAATCCTGTTTCACCAAGACAACGCATCGTCTCACACCTCAGCGGCTGCAGTGGCGTAAATCCACGAATTACGGTTTGAACTGCTTGACTATCCGCCTTACTCGCCAGATGTAGTCCCACGTCTTTTTGTTCCCTCATGTGAAAATTGCGCTTGGAGGACAAAGATTTTCACCAATTTAAGAAGCAAACACCTTCGTGAACAATTATTTTGCAGAGAAAAATGCCGAGTACTATTTGAACGGGTTACAGAGATGGAAGCATCGCTGGGAGAAGTGTGTAGAGTTACAAGGAGACTATGTTGAAAAATAAAATAAAGCATTTCTGAAAGGAAAAAAAAAAACAATGTCTTGTATCTTTATTAGGTCGGAAACTTTTCAGACCAACCTCGAGAACAAAAGAAGAAAATATGGTATTTCGGGTACTAGAGCGAAAACATTGTCAGCTCATTGTGACAGCCAAGTTACTTAAACTGTTAAGAACAAATTTATATTGTGGTGTACATTTAAATTATTAGAGTTACATGATTATTTTTATGTAAACAAATTCTTTCTCTGCGCACCTAAACGTTGAATGTTGGAATAGCACACTACTCCGAAAATAAAAGCTTTTGGTAGCACACGATTTGAGGAAGGTTTAAAATATTAAAAGCAGGCAATAAATTATTGGCGTTGAAAGATCGTCAAACTGGGCAGTGCTATGTTCACTCTTGCACATTCATTACTTATTAATAAAACAGCTTTAATCAGGAACTGCTCAATGTATAAAAACTGGTGTGCAATTCCTACACGTAGATAATTTAGTAACAGTTATAATAATTCTCCATTTGTATCTTCTATATACTGAAATGCTGAACATCAAGTTTAATATATGCTGACATAGGTTTAGCTCATTATTTATGCTAATATGCTATGTAATACGAGAAATACCAGTTTAACAGAAGTAAAATTGTTAAAGAAAGAAATGAAAATCAATAGAATGTTAATAAAACGAGACAATCGCCAAAGGAGTATTTCTTTGTGAACATACGGACAGATAATATTGAATTTAGTATTTGCGATATATGATGTTAATATAACAAACGATATTAATTTTCACAAATAAACAGTGAGCTCATTTTTAAAAGTAAATAACCTGAGGATATATAATTTAAGCAAATACAAATCAACAGGTGCAAGGTTAAATATTAATGCTGGTACCCTCGACGTCAAATAAAATGTATAGCTTAAAATTTATGAAAATGAATTCTGTCGATGATAACAAAGCCCAACAGTGTGCCACTGGACAGATACCAGTACAATGTGATTTTCCAGTTAAGCTGAAAAGCTTTAGGTTTAACAGTATATGTTTTTAGCGAAGAATGTCATTCATATAAAATAAAACCAAAATTTACAGAGTAGTTTCAAGATTGCAGACATTTTTCCCAGATAATGCTTTCCATTTAATAAATATATTTTATGAGATTCGTCCTGTTTCTGACGCTGCCAGAACATTGGAGCTTAATTCTTTTACTTTTTGGTACGCAACGTCAATAGTGCATGAAGATAATTCCAAAACATGAACTGAAAGTTTCAATAATAAAGTATATTGACAAAAGAAAGTTTTGTTAAAGAATTGAAATGTAAAATTAAACACGTGAAACAATGCTTTTAACAGATTATGAGACGTTTGTCAACATTTTATATTAAAGGTAAATAAATAACACTGTTCGAAAAGGGTCATTTTTATGATATGGAAGTACATGTTTCCAAAAGATTTTCATATTAGAAATTCAAATCTGAAATCACAAATTCGCTATCAGGCACAGTGTTTCAGCTATGCGACGATGTATGTGTAATGTAATTTAAAGGTATGGTAAAACTGGTGACATTTTTTGTTTGTCAATTTACACCTCTGTTTCCCTTCCTGTTGTCAATAGAATTATCTCAATATGCAAGTCATGGGTACTCCACTGTTTAAAATTGAGTCTTAAACTGACATTTTAATTAGTGGAAACGCTTTTAATATGAGTAGTATTGTTATACTTTAAATATATTACATATCTAACTGTAATATACAAAAATGTAAAACTGTCCATATTTCTCTTTTAAAGGAATCTCTTTAACCATAGAAGTGGGCAATACATATTGTAACACGAGGATGGTGTGAAATTGTGAGTTCTCCTTCACAATGGAAATACACTGCTTTCTGTTCCAGTTGCGTATGCCACTCTGACTAAAGAGTCCTATGGTGTTTTTAAAAATATGCTGCAATTAATCAAGTATGAAGATCATAAGTGGAAATTATGTGGCGGCTTGAAAATAGTTGGCATATTGCGAATGTAACAAAGTTACAAGAAATATGGATGCTTTTTGTGTGAGTAGGACAGTCAAGAAAGAAATTCCTACTTTAATAGAAATTTTTGGCCTCAAAGGAACTGGAAAGTGGGAGAAGAAAATTACAGAATGAGACATTAGTACTAGTTAAGATGTTCTTCATATTAACCTAGACCTTATTAAACTGTAAAGGCCATGAATCAATCTGGAAAAGGGTTTACGCACCTCTCAAAAATTTCCCTTGACTTTCTTCAGCAAAAATAAAGGAAGAGGTGTATGTGAGTCCCCAAATTAGAGAACTTCCAAAAGACTGACACTTTGAAGAATACCGTACAGCCAAAGAAAGAAACGCACGGGTCTCTTAAGAATATAACTGAAAACTTTCTGGGAAGAAAAAGAGCTGACAACTATGAGCAGTTTGTTCAAGAAATGATAAATACATATAGCTATTTAGGATGAAACATATCATTAAAAGTGCATTTCCTAGATTCACATTTAAACTATTTTCCTGAGAGATGTAGCGATGTTTCCGACGAACATGGTGAAAGGTTCCATCAAGACATAAATGTTCTTGGAAAAGCGTTTTGATGGGAAATGGATACCTGCAATGCTTGCCAACTACTGCTGGATCATCATTTGAAAGTGCACCATTGTTCACAGGTGAAAAAAAAGCTGTCATACATAACTTTTTTTATTCACAGCATAGACATGCAAATAGAACATTGCCTATAACTTGAAAACTATGTCTGAATCGAAAAAACGAATTACATATTTGAATTCAGGAGGTGTGTTTCCATAAGAATCACGTTTAAAACCTCTAGAGAAAACAATTTAATTTTTTCTTGTACAACAGTGTAATTTTTATTTATCTCTTTCGTTTTTCTATCTAGCCACCACACCAGTTCACTAGTGTATAATTAAAAATGCACGGTGTCAGACTACATTCCTCACCACTGTAAAAGGACTTATAGATCACGGTGTATAACGAAGGTCTTGGCACTATACCGATGTGATAAGAATCACTATGTTAAAGTTACGAAACATACCCTTTGAACGAGAATCACGTTAGAAGTAAAGTGGAGAAGTAGGGGAAAGCGTGTCGTCTCTGCAATCTAACCTGGGGAAATTGGTGTAGTACAGAGTTGAAGGGAAATGTTAAGTGGAGTAGTTATTCAGAAGACCGGGTGAATGTAAGTAGGGATCAAGTGTGAATTGCCAAGCGTGGAAACATATTCTGAAAACCACTTGGCGTCAAAGGATGAATAGACATATAATTATAGATGAAGAATTAGAAACAAGAAAACACTGTATCTTCGGGTTGCAGTTGTTACCAGCGCCGTAATGGCTGAGGCTCCTGGGTTTGTTTCCCATTGTACCAGCCACTATGACCATAGTTTGTTTTCTCCTGCTTCCCTTAGGTTTGTACCCACTTGCACCTATACATGCGGTCTCTTTGAGTAGAGCAGAGGGAGCTGGAAGTTTGACAATTGATTAGCGCCATACCGGGGGTACAGGTTCCGACCTTTCCTCTGGGAAGTTCGAGGACAAGAATCTTACTTCTGTTATGGATCTCGGACTGTGAACATAATGTAAGTTTCAATCACACCTTTTCTAAATTTCCATTCCGAATTTTTCCCCTGTGTTTCTCGGGTGAAGTCGTATAAATTTCGCGGAGATAGTGCACAAAAAATACATTAACAGAAATTATAAAGACTTAATGGGGCAAGGTTATGTGATTGATACAATGCTAAACTTCATTACTCTTAGTAATTTAAACTTAAAGCAAAATATGTACATTATGTTCGAAATTTCGAGAGTATAAAGAGATTGCTGAAAACAACAAACTTGGAATATTTTGTGCTTTCCTTAATAATCTTGTACGGACCTTTTACTTAAGGCTTCCCTATTATTATATTTGTAGGAAATGGTACAGGTAGGAAGGCAGATCTGGAGCGATTCTTCAACTACTATAAAATTGCTGTTTATGGTTTCCCAGCCCCGATACCTCCTATAACACTGCTCTGCAGCAAAAGTGACGTTTTCCAATGATTGGGGTTCCTAATCGGAATTTTGTCCCTGAGTTCAGCGGCGCAATTCGTTTTTTTTTTCCTATCATGTCTGGTTTTTTCAGAAAATGTATTTCATAAAATCTCATAGTATGGCATGGGAAGTTTCTATTGTTAAAATATAAAACCATTGTATTGTGAGTCTTTTAAGCGCATATGTAGTATTTATAACACAATGACTCCAGATAATCTGAACTCAGATGTTTTTACAGCACCACAGATCAGAAAATTAATGTGTGACGTCTATTTTCAAAATAAAATGAACCAAAGAGAAAAGCGTGCCTGGCAGAGCTACAAAGATGTAACAACTTCTTAGGAAACACATGGATTCAAGAATACAAAACTATAGTCAACACCATGTTGGAGAACTTGAGAAAACTTGGTTGTAACATGAGTTTGAAGTTGCACATCCTTCATTCTCACAATGACTACTTTCCAGATTGCTGTCTTGGATTTTACAATAAAAACACGACGAATGTTTCCACCAGGACTTGAAAGAGATAGAAGGTACCATGGTGGATGGAGTGTTAACATGATGGCAAACTATTATTGGTCTCTGAAAAGGGAACGTAATCTTGATACACGTGGAAGACGTGCAAAAAGAAGAACATTTCTTCCTAGTTAGGTTACTGTTTTTTCCTTTATAAAGTTGATAATACTTGTAACAAGTACATATATTGTGCTTAAAATTACATAATTACATACTTCTTTATACACACCATGTATCTGAGCATATAGTGAACTTGTAGAAGTGTATGAATATATAACGCTAATAGGTGAATATAAAATTTTTGTTTTCACTTTTTTGAAAACTCTGGACGTAGTACAAGAAAATAGATGGCATATTTGGAATCAGTGCCCCAAAATTAGGGGAAAATGATATTCAGAGCCAAAACATAAAAAAATAATAATTAAATTGCAGAGCGGTGTAATCCGATTTATGGTTGTAGGGTCAAGCGATGGCGTTCGATGTATTACCGCTAGGCTTTGGAAAGGTTTTTCTCCGACATTGGCTGGATTGCTTAGGGTCCCATCTTCTGGCTCTTAGGGCCCCTTGGGAGGCTCAAGACTGAGCAGGCCACCTTCCGGATGTGCTCTGTCTGAAATTTCGGATGTACATTCGTTCTGATGGGTCTTCAGGTCTCCACTTTTCTTCCTCCCCTTCCGGGGCTCGCTCTAGAAAAAATATCCCGGCCTACTTACTGTGCTCAACCTCGGTTCCAAGGTTTCCTAAGTGATTTGTACTCCTCCAATTGTTACTGATGTTGGGGGTGATAATGTACTTTGAAGTACACCGACGAGAGAGAAGAAAAATTAGCCCAGGGTTTCATTACGATAGGGGAAAAATGCTCCCATGTGCGTGCTTTCCAGAAGTGGCAGTAGCACAAACGAATAAATTATTGCGTGAGTAGATCTTTCTGCGAGAGGCTAATAAGAGTTATAATGTGGGAATGAAAATAAAACTCCACAGTGGAACGTCTAAATAGTTTTCCATTGACCACCATGCACCAATACATTTGGTCCATTATTCCTACCGCAGTTTCACTCATAAATTTCTAACGAACCCAACCAAGAATATCAATGACCTCTTGATTGCCTGAAAGGGACGTCGAGAGGAAAAATATGTATACTCAGTCAGGCAAATATACGAGAAAATACCACGAAACCCATTAATGCGTGAGATATGAGAATATGAAAAATTCTTCTACCAAAATGTTCCCTCCTAGTCTGCACATAGGCGTACTTACACAAAAACATGCGAGTTACTTAATATTTACACTAAATATAAAAGGGTAAAGGCATTATTGTACAGTAAGGGATAATCCTGCGTGCAGTAATGTGTATTTTAAAAGTTAAACTTTGGTTCCAAAGTGAAAATAATATCGATGTAAGTGTGTGTATAAATAGAAAGTTGTTAACATTTGGCTTTATAATCACATTGAAGAGTTTTGAAATAACGTTTAATTTTGTATACAGACACTTAACTGAACTGCATATCCCTGCATGTGGAACGCGTGTGCTTAAATTATTAATATATTTAGTATAAGTCACAAAATGACAAATATAGTAGGATATTAAAACTTACATAAAGACAATTATTAACAGGATTGTTAACAAATAAAATATCTTTTGTACGTAGAAGCTTAAAAACACAAATTTCTGATAGGGTAGGGCGGGGCTATTCCGCCCGTAATAAGCAAATGGTTTACTGCCCAACATTCATGGTCAGCGATTATTTCCCTGCCAGTTCATTGTCAAGCTTGGTGTTTGTGCTACGTTTCTAAGAATTTACTTGAGGTTTTAGGATGCTGTTTTAATAGTATTGACAGAAGAAGATTACAAGTTTAATAACTTATGTTGCTTTTTTGCCTTGAGTAAGAAATACCGTTTGTAAATTAGGGTCTAGTATCTGCAGATAGTGAGATGTTTTATTGAAAATCAGTATCAGTGTAGGTTATAATATGGATTAGTCCATTTATAGCAGATGGCGCGTTTCTTTTATCATAGCTCTCACATGGCGCGTAATTTCAACAGTTCAACATTTAGGGCTAATCCGTCCAAGCAAAGAGGGGGTAATATTTGTTGATATTTGTTTCACAACTGAAAAATCCAATTTGTGCTGATGGATATGGGGTGGTACTATAATTTAATTTCATCAATTACTAAACGATTAAAAGGGCTTACAAAACTATTATATTTGTTTACAAAGGGACTGGAGTTATTAAAGAACATGCTTGCGATAAGCCTTGAATTTCAGTTGTCAAAGATACCGTAGGTATAAAAATTTTATTTGTGACCTTCAGCATCGTTAAGGACATACGTAACAGAGAACTAACTTAAGAAGCATGTGTTTCATTGTTAGGAGTTCCACCTGGCGACCACAAAAAGTAATTTCAGAGAAGCCAAAATCTCAGTTCTTTCACCCAAACTTTTATATCCACTTTAGTGATCATAATATTCGACCTATCGAACAACAGACCACAAGGTACTCATTTCTCTATTATTCACCAGTTCTTGGTCTTTCTCAACCTGCTGGATAGAAAATTTCAATTGTTTCTTAATATTAATTTATATTTTATATCTGGTTATGGTTGATATTTTTAATTGAAATGATTAATGACATATAATAACCCAGAATATGAATGCACTGAGTGAGAGAACACTCTGTCCATGTGTTGTTTAATTTTATAAACTAACTTTGAATGCACTCAATGAGAGAACACTGTGTCCATGTGTTGCTTAATTTTATAAACTAACTTAAAACTGATTTTATGGAATTAAATTTTCTTACAGATTCTTAAACCGCTTCTGAGTAAGGGTATGAAGCTGACTTTTATATATGCATTTTGTTTTCTTTTGAGTTTGAAATGTTTTGAAGTATCAGCAATGTTAGTGA
The DNA here is from genome assembly GCA_030765055.1 of Mantis religiosa. NCBI lineage: Eukaryota > Metazoa > Arthropoda > Insecta > Mantodea > Mantidae > Mantis > Mantis religiosa. The sequence goes on from CM060952.1 coordinate 43,332,357, forward strand.
TATCAGAACTGCTGGCACAAGAACAGTAATACGACTTCAAAACATCCCTGTGCAAACGCTATAGACAGGAATCATGTGAGTCCGTACGAGATAGTTGTCAAATCTCGCAGCTGCCTATAGGATCAAATAGGCGGAGGTCACCATTGGGTCTTGGAGGCGGCGGTGGTGGCGGCGGCGGGGGTGGTGGATGAGAGTGATGACCATAGACCCTCTGCAGACGCTGGAGGCTGTTTGATGAGACGGTGCGCTCCAGAATCTCTCCCCAATACTTCTCGCTGGCATCGCCGCCCATGCTGCCGCCTCTGGAACACGTTGATGTCGACGATCCACCTCCTCCACGCGATGAGGGAGGAGGTGGTCCAATGTGCTGCATGGCGCTGCAAGGAGCAGCAGATCCACAGCATCTGTTCTTGGCTTCCTCTTGCCGACCTCCGCGTCGGCATAGAAACTGTAACACAAAGTTCCCACAATCCTAAATAAAACTCTGCATTCCTTTTCTTATTCTGGTATTTTGATGCTTAATCTACGAAAGAATTACAAATGTTCAGCTTGACTACGAGGCTTTAGGCGAAATATGCTATATTCAGTTGTTCATAGAATAAACACACAATAGGCTACACAGAAACAGCTGCCTATCAACTCATACAGGGGCAGCCAATCTCTTTTATCCCATGGAAGTCATTTTAGCTTACCCTAAGATTATAACGGTCACTTTGACACATTATAGCTGATTATTGAAGAGTTGACATAGAAAAGGTTGTAAGTGCCAAAATGTAAAGTATTCAGGAGATAGAAAAAACGTAATTGGGATACCAAAAATGCTTTATTTCAATATTTTTCAGGTATGATCAGTGTTTAGTGTTCTGAACTATTATCATTAAAAATGCCATCAAACATCTGTACTAACGATTGTTATCTAAAACAATGGAAAATCGGGAAGAACAGATTTTCTTGTAGAACTCATGATATTTTGGTTCCAAGTAATCCAGCATCACCAATAGATCCTTTTTCTTGGCATCACCGATGGATATTACCTGTTTGTCATTCTTGAAGGCCTGCAAGTTTCTGAATTACACATATTTGTACTTCTTGAGAACTACATGATCCTCTCATTCTTCCAGTTCACTGAAGGTTTTCTTTGTTTTGGTTTGTGGTAAACGTGTTACTGATATTTAACCCATTATTTGTTAGTGATATAGGCCATTGGCAATGAACATAGATTGCTCTCAATGCATAATTGGAACTATGTCAAATTTGACACTTAAAATCCTTTTCCATGTCAACTCTTGAAGTATGATTAGACTTACAGAGACATTGGGAACAAGTTTGATATTTCGAAACTTTTACAACCATATGTAGAAAAGGTATCATAAATTCAAATAAAATATTATGTGATAGAAATTAATTGTTTTTTCACACTGGCCGTGTGTAGGCTAAAGTATGGAAATATAGAGTCAGACTGAAAAATTCAATGCCATAGCCGGGATTTGAACCACCTATCTTCTGGTTGCCGTCCAGTCGCTCTAACCCTTGAGCTACTATGGCCAACGTGCCGACACGACATTAAATTCTCCAACTGACTCGTGTTTTACCCGGTAAACCACTTAGGAGTTGTCATAATCACATGAGCTACTATGGCCAACGTGCCAAAATGATAATAAATGGTTAGCCCTGAATGGTTAGACTGGCTGGACGGAGACCAGAAGATACGTGGTTCATATCCCGGCTATGGCATTGAATTTTTCAGTCTGACACGATCTTTCCATTTTATGTGATAGTCCAGTATAACATCACACTCCTTAGTTACCTAGAAATTCAGCAGTAAAACACGTACTTTCTAAAATAAATTAATAGTTATAGTTTTAGTAATGTAAACAATTACTCTAGAGGTGGTGATGTTTTTTTTATTGTGGGTAAGAATATCTACAAAGTGCAACAATACTTAGGAAATCAAGTTTCTCACTTCACAATAATGTAAGGTTTACTACATTTAATACATCGTTCTGCATTTTCTGAAGCGTTTCTGAATCACATTATCATACATTGCAAAACTAAAATACATTTTCGCGCATCACATCAGAATTCTTTTGCAATTGTAAATCTTATATTTTGAATATTTTTCGTAATGTAGTAGTATTGCTCTGTGCCTATCGTTTCTTACAAGGGCAGAACAGCTTATAATTTCAACTATATTACTTCAGATGCGAAATGATATACATATTATTATATTTATATTTTATATTTCTTTGTCTATTTTTTCACATTTATTAAAATTCACTATATTCGCCCTCAGGCATGTACAAAAGCGTCTCTTCCTTTAAAATTAACTGGCAATAAAAGATCCAATGTTCATTCTTGGAGATGCTTATCTACAGTACCTGCATCCATCGTATACAGGTTGTTTCGAAACGACAGCGAACAAATATAACCGTTTCGTAGTTTATAACTTAACTAGATCGAATTTCGGTTTCGCAGCTTCGAAATTCTCTTAGGTATAACTTTATGCAGCATTAAATATTACATTATTTTGTGATTAGGCAGTGCAGGGACCACTGGTTTACGAACCTCAAAAGTTGTTTATTGGGACGCACCGGCCACGGAAACTAAATCATTGCTCGTTGCTCTTTATCAGTGACCCTAGCCTGGCTTTCAGGTAATGGGGCAAAGGGCAGTTACCTGTGAAAAAGTCGATAATGACTCTGACAGTTCCAAGGTTTCTCATTTTGCTATGATCTTAATCGTACACTACTTTCAAACAGTTACTGTAAAATCAACAGCCTCCTTGCCCGCCTCGGTAGCGTGGTGGTAGAATGTCTGCCTCACGTTCAAGAGGTTCTGAGTTCGAATCTCGGTCAGGGTGAGTTACCTGAATAAGGTATTTTTCCGGGGTTTTCCCTTATCCTGAAAGACGAATGTCGTGTAACTCTAAGCTCTATGGACCCTGGACTCATTTGAGCATCATATCATCCATTTCATTCATCGTCCGATATGACTTAACGTTGGAGGACGTAAATTACAAAGAAAAAAAAATCCTTCCTTTTCTGTTATACATGCTTTATTTAGTATTAAAATACACAGTGAAATAAAATGCTTCTCTCATTGAATAAGGCATTTAGTTTTGGTTAACTTTATCTACAATTCTATGATATTTTTCTCTATGATTTTGATCATTTAATACTTCCATCCTCAATCTCACTAACATTAACTTCCCTCTTAAAGGTTTAAGTTGCATATGTCCGTCAGTTTATTTGCCGTCGGTGACTGTTATAACGGAATGTTGGAACACGTTAAACACTCATAAACAGACATCTAAGGAATGACTTCTTTATTGCGCTTTCATAAGTCACAACTACCTTAGAGTATGCCTGTATGTTTACAAACTGCTACAACAGGCGGCACGGTGAGTCACCTACCTGCAAACTTGGATAGCGTGGGGCATGTTGCGTTGATCGTGTCACTGCCTAATCCACACTCATTCTGGGGCGTTTTTATGCGGCTATATTGGCGGTAAATACTATCTATATGTGTCACATAGAAGCTGAGCAGCTACGTCTATATATTCGTTTGGAGTCATTTCGAAATATCCTGTATATATAAAGAGGAAGAGGAAGTTAAAATGTTTACCGTGACAGTGTTTACCATGTCATGGCCATGTCATTGACTAAAGGAAATACTTTTAGAGATCTCTAGGCATTAGAAAACTGACAGAGGGCTTCTGCATATATCCAAATGCAATTCAGCTTAGAAGCTAAAGATTTCTTTTCTGGCGTAAACATATCTCCTTTTAAAGTGGGAAATCAATGTTGTGTATTTGGTTGTCGAATAAAGTAGAGTAAAAGTGAAGCGTGTGAAAACCATCTATGGCTAGTCTGTGAAGAGTATACCACAGCAAAGAAAGTCTCCGGGGCCTTAGACGCAAAGGTTCCCGTACCCTCTCTGGATAGATTTATGACACCCCATGCCAATTCAGTTAAAGACCACTCAAAAACATTCTGACGGCTTCTACTTTTGTGAATAAATCTTCACGGTTTTAGTGTACAGAGTGAACAGGGCGCATGTTTTTTAAAGGTTCTACTCCTTTTGTAGCAGGCGTTCCCTCTCACACACATTCGCTGTCCTTATCCCACTGTGTAAGGCTGGCACTGGGTGGCACATTCCTCACAGGGACTTACTTTTCGTTGGTGGACAGTAGGTATCAAGATTATTGCAGAGTTACTTAGCATGCTGGTTTCTCAAACTATCTTTGGTTCTTATGTGAATAGGATAGTAGAGTTTTTCTAAGTCAGAAAATGGGGCAGGGCATAGTGGCCACGTAGGGCTAATTAAAACCGGACGAAAAAAAAGTTACAAATGAACCTATTATTTGAAACAGTTATTTTAGATTTAATTTTATTTAAAACTATTTGTGATTATAGTGGATAGGGAACGAGACTAAAGATGATAATTGAAAGTGTGAAAATGACAGATAGAGGGAAAGGGAACTGAATGTTTATCATGATTTTAATAACAATATTAATGTAAATTTTAAAAAAAATATTATTCTAGTGTTAAATAGCGTGACAAATTAATTTAAAGGAAAAATTCTAAAAATATTATTAAATGTTGATGGCCGCGCCATGGCTGAGTGGTTAGACTGCTTAGCTCTCACCTAGGCGGCCCGGGTTCGATCCCAGGCGACCGCAAAGTGCAATTTGTGGTGGACAACAAGGTGCTTGAGTGGGTTTCCTCCAGTTCCATCGGTTTTACCCCCCCCCCCCATTATTCCAGCAATTGCTCTATAAATCATTCATCTCAGGCGTTGGGCCGACCTCCCAACCATGATTCCATCTCAGGTCAGATGTTTCGGCTCCCTCGCTCTGAGGGAACCCAAGCGCCCCTAACGTCGGCATTGACGAGAAAGGGAGAAAAAAATTAAATATTGCAACAGACATTGTTATAATTAGATGCGACGTGGACCAACAGTAAGATTTCGAGTTGGCATAGCAACGGGTGAACGTAATATTGACGTTCACAAAAGTGATTATTTGTTCATTGTTTCTAAAAGTTGTTTTAAATGGTGTAATTAAATTAAAATATAATATTGGAAAAGAAAGCTATAAAAATATTTAATCTTCCTACAAATCCGTCATCGCTTCTCATCCGTGACCACACCCTGAAAAATAGATCTTCATGCTAAAACGAGAGCAGCTGTGCTAAGTTCTATAATACATCGCAAATGAGAATGACGGTTTCAGATTCCAGCTTTGAGATAATCAACGTGGTGCAGCATTGCATCCCATTAGTATCATCACGACCAACCCTGCATCCCTACAGATGAAACAATTCCATTTTTATTGATCACTCAAAAGCATTATTTCTCACCTCTCCATGTAAAATTAGGTTTAATGAAATAATATGCTAAAATTCTAGATAAAGAAGTGACTGTTTTAAATATCTTTGTGTTATATTTACTTCATTATCCTAAGAAAACAGTGAAGTTAGTGTATTTGTTGGACCTCAAATTCAAGAACTGATGACGGACAGTCAGTTCGAGAATACTATGATTCGAGAAATGAAGGATGCCTGGAAAGCTTTCAGAAAAGTTTTCCTTTTAATTTTCTTGGAAATATAAGGAGACCCTATTATGTTAACAGGGTGAAAGTGATGCTACAAAATTTAAACAGATTGGTTGCAACAAAAGCGCCAAAGTACGCTATCTTCATTCCCATCTAAATTATTTCACTTGTAAACTAAGAGATTTAGTGAAGAGCAGGGTGAAAGATTTCAACAGAATATAAAAATTTCCGCCTCGGTAGCTTAGATGATAGCATGTGTGCCTCACGTTCAAGAGGTCCCGAGTTCGAACCTAGGTCAGGGTTTTTTCCGGGGTTTTCCCTTATCCTAAAAGACGAATGTCGGGTAACTCTGAGCTTCATGGACCCTGGGCCCATTTGAGCATCATTTCACCCATTCCAGTCATCGTCCGATATAACTTAAAAAAGCTTAAAGGACGTAAATTACAACAACAACAAATTAAAATGTGGCAAGAGCAGTGTTCCCAAGATGGCGGTCTATTGTTGGATGTTGCTCTGAACAACATGCTAGAATTTCAAAGAGGAGAAAATTTGAAGTGCAATATTTACGTAAGGTTATGAATATGCTTATAATTATCATTATTTAATTATTAATTAGTGTCAAATAACAAATAGTAATTATGACCTAGTTTTTCATACAAAATTCTTGTTGAACATAATTTTTATTACGATTCACAGAGATTTAATTTAATTTCTGTTGTTTATGAATAGTTTGAAAAGCTGACGTGATGGGAAAGAATGGAGATTACTTTCGAATTCAACATGTACGTCATGTTTTCGGTATCAAACCTTCAGTTTTAAAATTTAAACGATGGAACGTTTTTGCTGAAGTCCAGTGCGAAATAATCTGTGCTAGTCCAACACGGCTCATAACACGCCGAGAGGCTGAATCAGACAATTTGATGGAAATCAATACGTCGCAGGGGGCAGTGTTTACGGCATCAGCCTGTAAAACACCAGCATTTCGAATTTACATGAGTATATTAACCCATATGGACACAAACTGCGCTACCCAAAACAGTTAGAAACACAGGATAACTACATCAAATATTTTTTACTAAAGTTGGAGTCATTGACGAGCGTGTTAAACGCAGGAGTGAATATTAGTTTAGGAACTGCATTGATTTTATTATTGATAAATCTTTACCCTATTCATTGGTGTAGGGCTATTTGAGAGTCACGCTCGTCAATGACTCCAACTTTACTAAAAAATATTCGGCGCCGGCCTTCGTAGCCAAGGTCGCTAAAGCGTATGTCTCTAGTGTTCCGCCGCGTAGAGGGTCTCGGGTTCGAGTCCCGCCTTGGGCATGGGTGTTTGTGTGTATAGTGAATATTTGAGAAATTAGGAAAACAGATAATAAAATAAACGGAAATAATGAAAAATATGTTAAATAAGAAAAAAGAGAAAGAAAAATATATATCTATATACATAGATATATTTTTTTGATAAAAAAGAAAAAAATGGAAAAATTGAAATAATTGTTACACATTTTTAATTACATGTTTAATAAGAACGCTGAACAGGAAAACACGAAAGGAAACACATGAAATTTTATAAGATAATGGCAGTCCCAACATTAACATACGATTCCGAAATATGGACACTGGCAAAGAACCAACGCAAACAGCTAGAATCGGCAGAGATGAGATTTTTGAGAATCGTGGCAGGTTATAAAAGAATAGACCACGTAACAAACGAAAAAAATAAGAGAAGAGCTTGAGAGTTTTAATTTAAACAGTAAAATAATAAAGAACAAAAATGAATAGAAAAAATCATATTTTAATGGACGTGGGACGCCCAGCTCTACGCTGGAAGGATCAGTAGGCTCTTGAAGAGAACGGAACGGGTCACAAGGCCTAATCCTTGAAGATGATGATGATGATGATGATGATGATGATGATGATGATGATGACACGACATTTTTAATGTCTAACATCTTCATTCCATTATTTACATATATGTGATTAAAACTCCAAATATTCGGATTTGTACACAAGAAAACAATGATATATTTTTATATAATTTTAAGGGAGAGTTTTGTTTAATAAGGTTTCTCTCGCATCCACATTTACATTTGCATTTATCCTTCCAATCATCATTTGTCACTTGCCTGTCTTCCATGGCTACTGGGCGAAATGGCTATGCGGCGAGACTTGCATTCGAGAAGTCCGAGGTTCAAATCTCTCCAGAAGAACTAAGATCTGTAACGTTTCTTTCTCTATATTTTTTCGATTGTTTTTTTCATCTGCTAAAATACTTGGCAGGAGACGCTGTTATGTTTACACCGCATGGCTGCATACCAGAGGGGACGAGAGTTAAACAGCATGTCACAAAAATATGTAAACTACTGAAGGCAGAACGTGTGCCACGCTAAGGAGCAGAACAAAATTGACTTATTTAAATCTGATGTGAATATACGGATTCCTGCATATGTTTCACTTGTACCTGTTGCGCTTCCATCTATGGTGACGTGGTCTAAAGGATGCATATCAGCTGTTATGTCTGTAGAACTGCCACTGTCACCTCTGGAATCTACTTGCTTCCACTTCATCGCTGCTATTCAAATCCACATTGATCACTATTCTTTCTACTCGTATTTGTTTTTACACGAAGAGATACCAGTCTTCTTGTCCTATGGACTTAAATTTTGATGCATGCATTTTCCCAAACCTCTTCAATGATGACATTTAAACACTATTTGGTTAGCCCTTCAAGTTCTTTAAAGTCATAGGACACACGTGTTTTACTATTTTGTGCTTAATGATATGCCGTATCAGTTCAATGGGGTTTAAAATGCAGTGATGGCGGTCATCTACATCCTGGAGTTCTACTAGAATTTGCTGCAAGTTCTTACACTTTTTGAAAATAAATCCCATTTCCTTTAATGTTCGCCAGATTTTTTTTTTGTCTAACAACGAAATTAATTTTCTCATTAACTGCATAAAATAACTTCTTCACTGTCGGAATTTCTTTACGCACTTCATTTTAATTTCTTGTGTTTTAATTTATAGGATTACCACTTTATAGCATTTCACCATTGGTTCCTGCTTTCCAGAGATTCCTGGCGCTCCATTGCCTTCTTCGAGTCCCCTCTTCTTCATATGACCATATACAGGATGTTACAAAAAGGTACGGCCAAACTTTCAGGAAACATTCCTCACACACAAAGAAAGAAAATATGTTATGTGGACATGTGACCGGAAACGCTAAATTTCCATGTTAGAGCTCATTTTAGTATTTCTCTTAAAATGTAAATTGAAATCATTCGTGCAGACAAATGTCAAAATACCCATTGTGGTTCATGCACGATGGAGCTCCTGCACATTTCCGTCGAAGTGTTCGTACGCTTCTCAACAACAGATTCGGTGACCAATAGATTGGTAGAGGCGGACCAATTCCATGGCCTCAACGCTCTCCTGACCTCAACCCTCTTGACTTTCATTTATGGGGGCATTTGAAAGCTCTTGTCTACACAACCCAGGTACCAAATGTAGAAACTCTTCGTGCTCGTATTGTGGACGGCAGTGATACAATACGCCATTCTCCAGGGCTGCATCAGCGCATTAGGGATTCCATGCGACGGAGGATGGATGCATGTAACCTCGCTAACGGAGGACATTTTGAACATTTCCTGTAATAAAGTGTTTGAAGTCACGCTGGTACGTTCTGTTGTCGTGTGTTTCCATTCCATGATTAATGTGATTTGAAGAGAAGTAATAAAATGAGCTCTAACATGGAAATTAAGCGTTTCCGGACACATGTCCGCATAACATATTTTCTTTCTTTGTGTGTGAGGAATGTTTCCTGAAAGTTTGGCCGTACCTTTTTGTAACATCCTGTATTTCCTCGTGCCACGTTCATCTGGCTCTTCCCCGCTTTCTTCTGCCTGGTACTTCCCATTTTAGGACTTGTTTGGGCCACCGGTCTTACGGCATCCGTTGTACATGTCCATCCTACTGTAGATTTCTTTTGTTTTGTTTCTTGTTTTGTAATTTACGTCCTCCAACGTTAAGTCATATTGGACAATGAATGGAATGGGTGAAATGACGCTCAAATAAGCTCGGGGTCCATAGAGCATAGAGTTACCCGACATTCGTCTTTCAGGATAAGGGAAAACCCTGGAAAAATCTTATCCAGATAGCTCACCCTGACCGAGATTCGAACTCGTGACCTTTGAACGTGCGGCAGACACGCTACCACCACGCACGCTATCGAGGCGGGCTATACTGCTGTATAGCTCTACTGGACATTCTGTCTACAACAGTTTCTAGTTCGTCCATTTCATGTCTAATGTAGGCGCTCCTGACATGTAGCATTGATATCCTCATACTTTTTCAAAGTCCATCCATTTCTGTCGCTAGTATTCTTATCTGCATTCTTCAATTTAATGTCCAACTTTCGGACCCATATGTAATAATACTTTCTATTATTGCTTTTAAAATTTGTTGTTTAGCCTTTCTTGTCAAATTCCTGTTCCATAAAAGACCGTTCAAACTTCTAATCGCCTTCCTTGCACAATTTACCCTAATGGTAATTTTTTTTCATAAGTCTTATCAATTATGGATCCTAGGCACTTAATAATATCATAAGAATTTCTGTGAACGACGCACTTATCAAAATCATCCACATGAAACTTCTTATTCCGATTACGTTTTTTCACCCCGAGTATTAACTGGTGTATCTGAAGCACTAGCTTTTTCAAGTTCTTTATCGATTCCTTTTATTGTGGCTTCACTTTTTCCTACTGCTGTAACCGTTCTGGCCACTGCCCTTTGCAAAAGAAGAATTAGACTGTTTTGATTTTCCTCCATGCAGAACTGGAAAGCATTATGAATAATCCTTCTACTTTGGGAGTTTACAACCCTCCGAAGTGACTTTTGTTGAAGTTTCCATGTTTGAAAATTATTATTAGACACACCCACGTTGTGATGGGACACTACACTGTACTGCGTAACCATTGCCAACTAGATTAACAACTTTATTCGCAGCCTATAACCAGGTCATCACAACATGTTAGTTCCTACTAGCACCACACATAAACAAACCTCAAGCTATTTGTCCCGCATAATACAAGAGTATAGACTAAACATCACAAAATAGGTAAATCTTCCATATCACACCGCACCCATCGTACCCTTTGTTTCCTCTTTCATTCATGAGGCTGTCAGTAATGCATTTTTAATTTTTTATCTATCTCATGACATTGCTCTTATAATATTGACTACTACATCAACTTGTGCTTTGTTTCGAGTTTTATGAAGTTAGCAAAAACATCAGCTACTTCAGTAGTCCATTATCATTTCCTTTATATTATTATATACATTATCTTTACTTTCATTTTAATAGTTTTGATTCAAATATGGAATGCAATTGTTCTACAGCAACTCTTCCTTTTTGCAGTCTTCAGTCTCACTACGTGATTAATATATGTGGTAAACAAAATTATTCACTCTTTTATTTTCTTTTTCTTTCTCGTCTTGTTGTTCACTTACTTCTTCAATGGAGTACCATACTTCTTGTAGGACTTGCACCCGTTCCCAAGGGGTTAAATCAGTGTCTTGGATCAGTAGTCCATTGGGTGAAAATAAACCTTGATTCAAATCATATTCAGGATAAATGATGAGCTCAATGCCTGGTACGGCGGTGAAGAAGAAAACGAAATGAAGTGTGTTGAAAGGGGTGACTGGAAAATTCGCGGATCAAATTATCTCACCCATCATGTGCCTGGCGACGGAGGAAAATCGCACAGAAAGCCTTCATTCACGTTAGTTGATCCTTGAGGTCACGAACACGAGCTGCACAAATTATCAGGCGATGTCCATAAAAATCCGAAGTTTGATTACGTTGTAGACATTTCAAGTGAATTGAAAATTTTTGTCACGAAAGCCTAGGTTAAAGCTCTTGTTGATTGTAGCATTAGTATGTATTAAAATATATTACAAGAAAGCTCCTGTGCTTAACATGACTTCTTTGGAAGGGGAGTAAAACCGATGATCTCGTGCCGTGCATTTATGCACATAAAAGAACTTCAAACCTGATAAAACGCTTTCTGAGCAAAATTAAGCGTTCATTCACATCCAATATAAAATGGAATGATGGAAGGTACATCAGTTAAACAACGTCCCTAAATAAAGTGCAATTTGGATTTAACAAAAGAATATAAAAGGTTTGCCCAGTGTTGTAATCTATTTTGCCCATGGCTAACACACGTTGCTTTGAATGCTATAAAAGTTCTGATTTCATTTGATTTTTATCTGTGCTTTACTCGTTATCACAATGACTTTTTCGATCTAGTTTAACACTCATTGGGAGGTCACTTAGTTCGTAATGTCGCTTCATGACTGTTAACTATTTCAGTTTGTTAGCAACATGGAGGCGCAATAAATTAAATACCCTATAGAGTCGAAAATAAAACTCCTCAAATGTCTCACAGAAGCAGTAATCACTTGCACGTAGCACTAGACAAACTCCTTTGGATAACCACGCTTGTGTTCAACAGAAGTGGGTTCTCTGGCTCATCTACTTTCTACAGACAGATTTTTAAAAAAAGATACATGAAGGTCATCAAGCAAAGGACCCGAAGGTTGAGAGGGGAAGGTCGTTACTAAGAAAACGTAAACAAAGGTTGCCAGATTGGTTACACGGGTGAATCACGTACTCTTCAGGTCAGTTATCGCTAGTTCTGTGAGGGAAACAAGAGTTTGCATGAGTGTTCAGTTACGTTGAACAGTGTTAGCCTACTTTGTGAAAACAAAATTAAAGTACGTTGTTAGGAAAGCAAGACGCAGTGGCGGTAGGATTTGAGGTAGACAGAGAATTCATGGCCCAAGGCAAAGATCAGCTTACCGCTGGGTTGTTACATTACATAGCCAAGCTAGAGAATTTGTCTGTCTTTATACGTAATGAGGTAAGGTTTGAAAAAACGAGCCGCTTGCACGGAGTATTTTTACAATTTCCGAGATTGCATTATGTGCTTATTTTTTGTAGCTGACGTTCTCCAACGTTAAGTCATATGGGACGATGAATGGAAGGGATGAAATGATGCTAAAATGTGCCCGGGGTTCATAGAGCTTAGACTTACCCGACATTCGTATTTCATGATAAGGGAAAACCCCGGAAAAAACCTTATCCATGTAATTCACCCTGACCGAGATTTGAACTCGGGACCTCTTGAACGTGAGGCAGACATGCTACCACCACGCTACCGAGGTGGACTGTTATGTGCTTACCACATGTGTGTTGAATACCACTTTTGCATTATGTGTATTTATATCAATCTAAACTTTAATAGTTAAGATATTAACTAAAATATTAATAAATATAACTGAAGATAAATGTTAGAATTTAGAACGTGCAAGTGTGGATTATCAGTTATATAGTGCAAACATGTGAAGACGCAACAGCGCTTAGAATGTGCGAACAAATTATTTTTGTTCTTAAAGTAGGCTAATAAAGATTAAACATGCATGTTTTTGTGGAGAAGTGATAACCTCGAACGGTTGTTTATATTTCCTGTGTTGAGAGGGTAAAGAGCGGAGTATGCATAACTCAGTTCTAGGCAGCACCCCACATGGAGAAACAGATGACCTTCACGTATCTTCTTTTAAAAATCAGACTGTACTGACTAATTCGTGAGTGTGTTGGATTTCTATAGCCAATGGAATTTTTCGCAGAGCTCAAGAAGTGGAAATCATCTACAATATTCTGATTATTTTACAATAGTGCTTCCGGTATTTACACAAGTGAGAGTGCAATTATTGTCCCCGTTTACATATTAACTGTCTGATGCTGATTCCCCTCCCCCGCCCCGATATCCTTGGATCATAGCCACTGTGTCACATATTTTAGGGTATGATACATTACGCGGATGATAATATTTCTAATTTTACACGTATTAGTCTAATACAGATTAGTTACAAATAATTCCAAAGAAGTATGGCTTATTTATTTTACACTGAAATGACAGAAACAAATATCGTTTGTAATAAAAGAGGAACGTCTTAAGTTTGCGTGAACATAATGTTAGAAGCACTGGACACGAACCCCACTATATCAGACACTTCTCAATATAACCTCATTTATCAGTCCCATTGATTTAGATATACACTGTTTAAAGTAATCTAAGTCCTGTGGTAGTTAGTGGAGGAACAACCTTCACGAAACCTCACAGAAAGAAGTCGTGGACTGCCAGATCGCCTGAACTGGAGAGCCAAACCAGTATGTTCGATGTCACCGAATAAACGTCCTGATCGGCTGAAATTTAGGTGCTCACAAACCTGATGGTAGAAATAGTTGAGAAGCACTATTTTGTTGAAAGATTGTATCAAAATCTTCCTCTAGTTGAGGCACTAACCATTCTCTTAACTTAAGGAGATTTGATCTTTGATAAAGAAGGATTCATGCGCTTTGTGAGAATCGGCGAAACGGTACCTGCTGTAGAGTAGATCGCATCAAGAAATATTTAGTTTGTTACGTTGGAGACAGTGAATAAGAAATTTATAAAGTATAATTAGAGATGGGGGAATCCAACTGGACCGCGGCCTCACCTTCACTCCACATGTCAGGGAAAAGGCCGGCCTCGGCCTCCCTGCACCCAGGAAACTCTACCCCATCTTCCGATCCACAATGCCTATCCGCCTCAAACTGCGGGCTTACCTTGCGATCGTCCCCGTCTCTGATCCTGTATGGATGAGAGGTCTGGGGTTCGGTGGCTCATACCACCCTCCGCAGGCTGCGAGCCGTACAGAACAGAGCCTTAAAAATGATCTACGGTACCGACCGCATGTTCCCATCACACTTCCTGCACACCCAGTCTGGCAAACCATACGTTGAAGACGTCGTGCGTGAACGAACGCGCACGTTGTATGCCAAGATCACTCCTCACCCTAACCAGCTGGTGAATTCACAAGGTCAATACGATCACAGTCTCCCCAGGAGACGGAGGAGATACCGCCTCCCCAAGGATGCCCTTCGGTGGTAAAGTCTGCCTCTCCTCCTGTCCCCCTACCAATCACCGCCAGGTCACGTCGCGCCTTGGCCGCGGCTGGAAGGTTAACACCTGCCATCGTGTCTTGGGGTGCGTGCACGACCTGGACTTTTAAACCTTAACACCTAAATTCCCATCTGGTCTCTCGCTACTGGTTCCTCCCTTTGCTTGACTGATCGCTAGCGACCGCACGAAGCGAGGTGGAACGGGCACTGTCCTCCATCATGGGGGAGAATCCCGGCACCAGAGGCATCAGTAGAGGCCAACTGCGCCGTCTCACGTAATGACACGCAAGCTTACGCGCAATACATTATCTTTTATGCCGCACGGGTAAATCCGCACAGCGGATAGGTACCGTGGCGTGTAACCCTCCGCCCGGGAGAACCCGGGCGACCTGCACCTGCTCTTGCTCTTGGCCGCACCGTGGTCGAGTGGTTATACCGTTTGACTCTTACCAAGGTGGCCTGGATTCGATCCCAGGATACAGTAAAGTGAGATCTGTGGTGGACAACACGGCGCTGGGGCGGGTTTTCTCTTATTTCCCCGCCAGGATTCCACGAATTGCTCCATCATCATCTTTCCTACCAGTTCACCTCGCCCTCATTCTGTCTTCCACTTACCTCACTCTCATAGCAGTCATTGGGCTGATCACCTTTCCTGGGTTCTCCCTCTTACTGATCCAGAGATTCCGTTCCTCGCCCGCATGCCACGTAGTAGCATATAAGAGGGCAGTTAAAGAATAAGATAATTGAAGATGCTGACCACAAACAAGTGCATGCAGGTCCTAGTTATTGCTCTCAAAATATAATAAAAGAAAGTGAGCTTCACTTCAACTTGGGAACTCCTGCAGTGTATCAAGGGCAACGGCTTAAAAGTAATTGGTTGGCTCGGTTGCATACAGAGCAGTAAGTTAGGTGGCCTAGTTTCGTAGAGGCTTTATGTCATTGGGAGGGGCTATAGCAGTGCAGTTGTAGTACTAACCTTGTGATAGTCATATGCTATAGGAATCTGCTATTGCAGTGCACCCGTGTTATTACTGAGTGCCCACTTGATGCAAACACTACATTAGTTGATGTGTTAGTGTTTGGAGAGTCAACATAATAATAGGCAAACGTGAGAACATGATATTGAGCTAGACACTGAGCCAGCTTTCAGTTTCCCCACTAAGTATAGTAAGGCAAGTATTTTATTCCACCCAAAATTTCTATGTTGAGGTGTATGTTTTGAGCCCCCTTAAACTCAAAAAATAGCTTTTGTAGAAAAGTCTGTGTATGTAGTATGTGTGTTTCTATCTGTATATCTATTTGTAAATAACATACCTCAGGTTCAGCTCTTTCTCCACCCAGAAATCTTTACACGAATCTTTTCCAAACTTTTTTATTTTGACAAAAGTGACTATAACAATTATTTTGATTAGGATGTCTATACTCAATATATTTTAAGATAAATTAAATGCATGTATGTTGATTTTTTTTAAAATAATGTATTTTTTCCTTTTGTTTTATAAGTTAACGTCCTGCAACATTAAGTCATATCGGACGATGCATGAAATGGGCGAATGATGCTGAAATGAGTGCAGCGTCAATGAGGGCTGTTCAATAAGGAATGATCCTAATTTTTTTACGGTCATATTTTTTCGCTCTAAAATTCAATCTAATTACATTCTGTTAGCTTAATGTGAAACAAACATGCCATAATAGTTTCATTTTCGATAATCCCGGTTCCCGCCGGTGAGAATCAGGCAATGCTAGACATGTTCAGTATGGCCTACTGCTTCACTGGAAGTAACACGCGAGGAACAATATGCGGCTTTGAAATTCTGCTTTCGTCTCAACAAATCTTCAGTTGAGGCCTATACAATGTTACAGGAGACCTATTTAGAGTCTGTTCTTCCATACAGCACAGCTCGAAGGTGGTTTAAAATATTTAAAGAGGGGAGATAATCAATTTCAAAGGAAGCTGGACCCGGTGCTACAGTTACTGCTCTTACGGAAGAAAACATCACCACTGCTGCTGCCATTGTGAGAGAGGATCGACAAATTACCTTAAGATCACTTTCTGAAACACTGAACATTTCATTGGGTGCCCCCACACGTTGATTACAGAAAAATTACACATGACACGTGTTTGTGCGCGATGGGTTCCAAGACTGTTGATTCCCGAACAAAAGGACATTCGCATGCAGTTAAAGTTGATGTTACAGGAAGATCCGGAGCTTCTTTCAAACGTAATCACTGCTGATGGAATTTAGCTACATCATTTTAATCCTAAGAGCGAACAGCAAACTCAGTGTGGAAATCTGCTTCATCATCAACCCTCAAAAGACAAAAGTGGTTGCTTCTGCTGGGAAAGTTATGGTCATGTCATTCTTTGATATTCATGGAATGGTTTATCAGCATGTTGTACCTGCACACACATAAGTAACTGGACAATACTACAAGGAGGTCCTGAAAACATTGCAAGTCCATATCTGGTGCAAAAGACCACATTTCCGTGAAGCAGGCTGGATGCTGCACCAAGATAATGCGCGGCCGTATATTGCCAATGTTGTGCTGAATATCTTGCAAAAATTTTCGTGAAGTGCATCCCTCACCCTTCCTATAGACCAGATTTAGCCCCATGTGACTCTTTTCTATTCCCAAACTTGAAGAAACGCCTTCGTGGGAGGTATTATCCATCATCAGAAGCAGTGGTGAAGGCTGCAGAGGCGATTTTAAAGGATCTCTCAAAAATGGTTTCCAGCGTGTATCTCTGGTAGAAACACTGGGGATGGTGCATCGCATTCAGGGGAGACTATTTTGAGAAGGACCATCAAAATTGTGAGGATGAGTAAAGGTACGTTGTCAAAAATAATTTGTGATCATTCTTTATAGAACAGCTCGTATATTAGTTTAGCTCTCGTCTTTGTAGATAAGGGAAAACCCGAAAGAAACCTTATCCCGGTAACTCACCCTGACCGAGATTCGAACTCGGGAGCTCTTCAACATGAGGCAGACCATCTGCGCTACCGAGGCGGGCTTGGGATTGTCTCTGATGTCCTTTAATTTATGTGACTTGTGAAAGATATAAACCTAAGCTTAGTCCACAAAAATTTACGTCTCTTTAAAGCGTGCACTTATATGTAATACACTTGAGTGGAGTCGAACAATTTATGAGATATTAGTTGTTTGGTTTACATTTTGGAATACTTATACCTTCTCAAAAAGGAAGTTACTGAGTTTTATATTTCTGGCCGTGAAAGGAGTCCGGAATTTTATAGCCATCATAAACTATCTGACTGTCGGTTAAGCTGCTATATTCCCTCCTTCCCATTTTATGTGTAAATAAAGATCGACGTAATAAAGCAACTTCGACAAAAATTTGTTATAGAAGTAGATAGAATAATAATTGTTTTAAGAGCAGTTTGTGCAAAAGTGAATAGAAAATGTTAAATAAGTGAACATGTTATATTTTATTTCATAAATTGGAATATTCCGGAGTAATGGTTGTCTACATACGTCAGGTTGGTTACTATGTATGCGATAGAAATGCTCTATAATTTTAAATGTCGTAACACAAACTTATGGAAAAATCTTTTGGATATCAAGGATGCTGTACAGATGTTGCGAATGGATATAACGATCCCATTTTGAACATATTTTAAGTTTCCAGCAGGTCACATTTTAATCCTACAATGACTCGGGAGTAGGCAATCAAATTTTACCTATCCGAGCTACATGTTATTACGTAAAACTCTTCCTCATATTATTATTCTGATTTCAAGGTTTGCACAAAAATGCCTGTTCATGATGAACCCTCTTGCTACCAGCGTCGATTAGATGGACGTTGCCCACTTTGAGTTTAAGTGCCAACCTCAAATACGAGGGCTGTTCAATAAAGAATGATCACATTTTTTTTGTTCACAATGTACCTTTACTCATCCTAATAATTTTGATGGTCCTTCTCAAAATACTCTCTCCTGAATGCGATGAACTTTTCCCACCGTTTCTGCCAGTCTTCAAAGACATGCTGGAAACCATATTTTGAGAGATCCTTCAAAATCGCCTCCGCAGCCTTCACCACTGCTTCTGATGATGGATAATGCCTCCCACGAAGGTGTTTCTTCAAGTTAGGGAATAGAAAAAGCCACATGGGGCTAAATCCGGACTATAGGAAGGGTGAAGAATGCACTTCACGTTGATTTTTGCAAGATATTCAGCAACAACATTGGCAATATGTGGCCGCGCATTATCGTGGTGCAGCATCCAGCCTGCTTCACGGAAATGTGGTCTTTTGCGCCTGATATGAACTTGCTATGTTTTCAGGACATCCCTGTAGTATTGTCCAGTTACTGATGTGTGTGCAGGTACAACATGCTGATAAACCATTCCATGAATATCAGAGAATGACATGGCCATAACTTTTCCATGCAGAAGTAACCACTTTTGCCTTTTTGGGGGGTTGGTGATGAAGGAGACTTCCGCACTGAGCTTTGCTGTTTGCTCTCAGGATCAAAATGACGTAGCCAAGTTTCATCAGCAGTGATTACGTTTGAAAGAATCTTCGGATCTTTCTCTAAGATCAAATTTAACTGCGTGCAGACTTACATGTGAATGTCCCTTTGTTCGCGAATCACAGTCTTGGAACCCAGCGCGCACAAACACGTCTCATGTGTAATGTTTCTGTCACCAACATATGGGTGGCACCCAATGAAATGTTCAGTGTTTCAGAAAGTGATCTTAAGGTAATTGGACGATCCCCTCTCACAATGGCAGCAGCAGTGTTGATGCTTTTCTCCGTAAGAGCAGTAACTACAGCACCGGGTCCACCTTCCTTTGAAATTGATTGTCTCCCCTCGTTAAACATTTTAAACAACCTTTGAGCTGTGCTGCAGGGAAGAACAGACTCTCCCTAGGCCTCAACTGAAGATTTGTTGAGACGAAAACAGAATTTAAAAGCCGTATATTGTTCCTCGCGTGTTACCTCCATTGCCACGGTAGGTGATACTGAACATGTCTGAACTTGCCTGGTTCTCACAGGCGGGAACCAGGAGTACAAACAATGAAACTACTATGGCGTGTTTGTTTCACCTTAAGCTAACAGATTATAATAAGATCGAATTTTAGTGCGAAAAATTAAGATCGTAAAAAATTGGGATCATTCTTTATTGAACAGCCCTTGTATGTTGGCAGCTGTAGAAATTGCTAGCCTGTTAAGTATGGTAATGTTAGCTTTTAGAACAAAAATTAATAACTGATACCGAAATTACTGTTTCCATAAATAAAGAATCGTAATAGATTACGTATGAAAATTTGGTATATTTGTTAAATGTTAACAAAATGTTAGTTCAGTAGTTCACTATGAGGGAGTTAAGACATCATCGCAGGCGGTCCATATGGTCGACACTTGAATATAGGGTAGGACAATTCTTAATAACTGCTGACGGAAACAAATGTAACGAGTAGGGGAATTCTGGTGAATATAACACATTTCCTTGAAAGGAATCTGACACAGCTGGACGGGTCGTCCACAAAGAAACATGTGACTGGAGGAAGCATCTTTTTTGGCCATACATAAGGAACCACGTGTTATCGCGTGCATACGTTTACCATACCTACCTTCGGACATTAATATAGATTGGTGCACGTTGGTCGGCAACTTCGCGATTTACGGGATGAGAAAGAGAAGATGTCATTAAGAAAGTGTTAAACTTGGATTCCAGTGTCGTCAGTGTCATCCTTACCCTTATATATACTCACGCCAACCCTGAGAGAAAATTCTTGCTCGAGACTGAGGTTAGACCGTACATTGCTTCAAATTTGCATAACGTTACCGGGAAAAACGGTGACATAAATATAGTTTTAAAGAAATTAAGTATGTAGCAAGTAAATTTTTCAAATTAATTTCTGTTGAATGCTCTATTAACTAACCTAATCATCAGATAGTAAATATATATCCAGTGCATGTTTAATTACAATAAGGAGTAGTAATTTTGTTATTGTAATTTGAAATGAAATGTTACATATATATATTTTAAAATAAAGCGAATGATATTTAACACTAGAAAAATTTAGTAAATTGCAAATAAAATGATTATAAAGACATTAATAACTGTGATATATTACATAAAAACAAGCAAAATTTAACTCATCGGCATCGAAGATTTTAGGGTGGTTTGCATCATCCCTGTTTTCTAAAACTAGTTATAACAGACAGTGAGAATGTTAAAATTCTCTGCTTACATATATAAATATGAAAATACCTATAATGATCACATATGTGTTCTAAAATTAAAGTATAAAGAATTAATTAAAAAGATAAACTTTACTTGGCAAAGTTAAGCATTTCTAGCCACTTTCTTGTCTGTTAGAGTATTTGTATCCATATCACATTCATCCTAATATGAAGTAATTTTGTCATCATCTCTCCCTAGCACAAAAACATCGCGAGAACAACTTGCCTATTTCATTTTTACAAGTTATAAACAGAACTGCGGAGGATATGGTCAAACTATGTTAGTGAGGGTTGGAAATACCGTCCTTTAAGTAACAAAAGATCCCTTTTAAATACCAGAAAACACACCGTTAGAAGGAAGGTTTGTTATTTCCATTGTCATAATAGGCATCCCTATAGGCTGTGTCAAAAATAGCTTTACAGCCTCACAAACATTGCGTGGATTAGATGGACGATGGCAGTCTTCGCTTGGTATAGCACAGTCAATTATTTCGATGGTCAGAGTTGTAGGGCAGAAACCCCCTTAAAGGGCGCGGTAACAAGACGACTAAAAATGTATCTCACCATAGTTTCCTAGTCTTCCCAGTTGTCTTCTTCCTTTCGGTCTATATATAAATGCTCTTCTTGGAATGCTCTTTGGTTTCATCTTTCAACGTGATGTTTTTACATTATTATACGTAGTATATAATTTTTTTCATCATAAAAACTACTTCTGATTCTTGTCTTACATTATCATTAGAGATTTTTTCGAAAAAGGATGCATCCTTTTATTGATCTTTGGAATTTCATTTCAACAGTCTGTAATTCTGTTTATCAGCTTTCTTGAATGCTCAGTTTCTTCTCGGGCAGCAAGCCAGGTGAAAAGATGATTAGATATCGACGTTTAGGGAGTCTGCACTTCTCCCATCATCAGGATATTTATTAAATGTTATAACCACAAATGAAACACTGGATATAGCAACAATATAAACACAGACAAAACACTGTCAAAATTCGCATTACTGAACAAAAGACTGTTTTCAGTAAATTAGATGCCTGGTCAGGAGATGGCGTGAGTATAGCACACTAATTGGGTCAAAGAAACGTAACTACTTAACTTGATTATCAAGCTGTAATGATTTGTGCTTCTTAAGTCAATGGACTTCCATATTATTATATTATTTTATATTTTGTATATTATTATATTATTTTATTATTTCACCTGGCTTGCTGCCCTAGAAGACATTGAGCATTTCCGTCGCCAGGAAAGCTTCAGGTCTTATTTTAGCTTTCTTGAATGTCCATGTTTCAGATCCAGAAAGCAGGCAGGTCCATTAAATTGTAAAACCTAATTCGAGTTCCTTTTCTGGTTTTGGTTTTCAGACTACTGTTTAATGTACCATATATATTGGGTAGTTTATTTATAAAGTCATTTTCGTACATACAATTTCAAACACTGAAGTATCACTGCAAAATCAACAATCTTCCACATTATTCCAAGAGGCACAATTTGTTTTAAGTAATCACACAGCATTGTTAAGTACTATTCTGGTTTAGTCCTATATTATTATATCACACAAAGAAACATTTAAATGTGGCGAACACACAATGAGTATAGTGGTCTAAATTTTCTACAAGTATTATAAAAGACAAATATTTTTAAATGTAAATTCCTTATATAAAAATTCAAATTATAAATTAAATTAAATGGAAATAATTCTCCATTATATAACTGCATGTTGTAGTAAAGCATATTCCTCTTATACGTCTTCGAATGAACAAAATGAACAAAATTAGAAGATAGCATATTTTTATATAAAACGTCGCTTTGTATATGTAATTATCATCATCTTAACTCACTAATGTAGTATAAAAGATACAAAAATAACATTTGGTACTTCATTGCAACAATACAATTGAAAGATACCTAGTTTTCGGAAGTTTGCGTCTGAAGAAGTCTGTTGGTAACTTATCAGTAGAGGTGATATTGATGATATAAACAGAAGTATTCAAACTTTCCCCTAGGTATAATTTTAGTCATTTTAGCATTACCTATAGCTCAATGGATACACTGACATTCGCTGTTGTCTACCTTCATTATGAAGACTAGGAACCGCTAATGATATTAAACATTAACCTTCATTGCGTCTTCAATTTTCTAACATAGTCAAATGGATACATTATGCCTCACAGGATATTTTTCAAGCAAAATTACATGATTCACCTTTTGGATAAAGTTGCTTATGTTTGCCAATGATATCTTGAGCTATTTGCATGATTTAGAGCATTTGAATGTAAAAATTTTTACTTGAAGAATACGTATTTGATTAAGTAAAACCTTATTGATAGTAAAGGAAAATGAATAAATGAGTTTAATTTAAATTAAAAAATATGATAATTAATCATATAAAGTTCCTGCGCCGTGGTGTAGCGGGTTAAGGCAGCATGCCTTGGTCCCTGGTCACAGAAAGCGACCCGGGTTCGATCCCACACCTGGGGTGCGGATTTTAGATCCCGGGTAGGACCGGTGCCCACTCAGCAACGTGAGGGAAGTGAGGAGCTTACGCTAGGTAAGCGGCCCTGGTCACGAAAACCAAAATTTCCGGCTGGGGAATACCGAGATGCTAACCACATCTCCTCCCGCATCGGTTGGACGATCGTCCACCTCTACCTTGCGTAAGTGGGCGTGAGGTAGGCAGTCGGGTTGGTAGGCGTTGGCCCTCTTAGGGATGTCGCGCCAGTACTACTAGGGGGATTCTGGGTTTATCTCACCCAAGGCTGTTTCAGGGCGAAATAAGCGAAATAACCTCACTGTTTTTTTAATCCTATAAAGTATTATTCGATTCACGAAATACCTTTACATATACTCTTAAATTTGTATCTATAGCTTCAAGATATTAGAAATACTATACAAGTGGCAACAGCATGTTAGTGATAATGAAATGTTCAGATCAAATGTTAATGTAATATGTTGTATGTAAATATATACAGGGTGGACCATTTAACTTGAGACAGTATAATATCTCCGAAACTAAACGCTGTAGAAAGAAATGTCTTGAATAAAATTCGCTTGATATTATAGGGGAAAGTAAATGACAGTAGTTGTCTTTTATTTGGAGGACGTTGTAGTGGTGATTTTTGGGATAATTCAACATTTTTATTTTGTTTTATTACTGCTTATAAAAGACTAAACAACTTTTGCATAAACCACTTTTGATTGTTCTTACAGAAACGTAAATAATGACGAAATTTCTGAACGGTTGCCCCGTTCATCACATTGCAGTATTATAGGAGGCAATGACACACTGCATCCGTTTTGTTTGCTTTATACGGTTGGGCAGTTTCCTTGTGTTTATCATTAGCGTACTTGTAGGGAAAAATGTGGTACCAGCATGATGGATGCCCTGCACATTATGCACGCACTGCTAGGGAGGTTTGAAATAATAATTACCATGATGGTTGGATAAGACGCTGAAGTCCCATTAGTTGTTTAGCTCGATATCCTGATTTTACATCACGAGAATGTTTGTTATGGGGTTACCTCAAGGAAAATGTATATTGTGAAACACCAGACACCTGACAACATGAAGGTGTACATATGAAATGACTGTGCCAATATTGAAGAAAACATGCTTTTATGGGTACATCAACCGTTCATTCACAGAATTAGAAAGTGCATTGAGTTAGAAAGGCATAATTTTGAACATTCATTACCCTGAGGTACGTGGTGATACTCTGGTAGCTACCTCTCGTCAGTGTTTAATTATCACCCTTTAAAAAATGTGATAGAGGGTTTGCGTTGATATGTACTTGTTAGTTCTTCTCCACGTAGTCATCATCGAGATTTACACATTTTTCCCAGCGTTTCCTGAACTTCCGAATACTTTAATTGAAGAAGTCTGCAGAATTCGCTTTAAACCACTCTTCTACTTCATTAATGACGAAATTTCTGCTGTCAAATTGGCGACCACGTAACGGATTCTTCATTTCCGGGAACAAGAAAAAGACACTTGCTGCGAGATCGGGCGAATAAGGCGGATGCTGTAAGCTCTCACAGCCACATTCTCTTGTTTTGTCAACTGCAACTTGAGATGAATAAGCTGATGCATTGTCAGCCAGAAGATGAACTTCTTTGGAGAACATACCGCGTCGTTTCTTAATCAGAGTTGCTCGTAACTTGTCCAGAAGTTTGCAGTAGTATCTGCCGGTGATGGTTTGACCCTTGGCAAGAAAATGTGTAAGGATGACTCCACGACAGTCCCAGAAAACTGAAAGCATGACCTTCCCAGCTGACTTTTGTACCTTTGGCTTTTTGAGAGGGGGGGATGGTTGTCATGTTTCCATTCCATGATCACGATTTTTGTCTCTGGATCATACTGACAGATCCAAGATTCGTCCAGGGTTACCAAACGATCACAAAATCATCTTCAACCTGTCCCGAAAGCATCAACATCTGTCTTGAAAGCTCACGCCGTGTTTGCTTTTGGAAAGGGGTTAGCAAACGTGGAACCCACCGTACAGACACCTTAGAGATGTGCAGTTCGTCATAAATCATTTTCCACACACTACCACAACTAAGATGTGTCTTCTTCATGATCATTTGGATGGTTGCTCGTCTGTCCTCCATTATTAAACACTCCACTTTCTTCACTGTGACAGCATCATCTGTCATTGACGGTCTACCAGCTCTTGGCTCATCTGTCAGGGACATGTGCTGTTTGAAAATTCCTTTTCCACCTCACAATAGTGTCATACGATGGGCAATGATTTCCATAAACAGCCGTCATCTCATCATGGATTTCCGGGGTAATTTTGCCCTTCAAATGCAGGAACTTGATCACACTAGGAGCCTCAATTTGCCCCATCTTACATCTCACTCAGTTCTAGCACTCACTATAAAAAGGAGAACTCACTCAAGTCACTGAAACTACCAACATTATGTCCCGAGGAATCAATGATGACACTGAAAAGTTTACATCACTTTGGCATAAAAACTACCTTACGGCACCCCCTTGTAAAGGGGGAATTAAGAATGTAATGAGGAATTAAGAAACCAAATAAAACTATTGGTTCCCAATTACGATAAGTAACCTGACCCTCAATTGGCCATCCACGGATGGTCCAATGAATCACGCTCTTCGTACACGGCCATTTAGCATTCTCGTCATTATTTACGTTTCTGTAAGAACAATAGGAAGGTGCTGTATGCAGAAGTTGTTTAGTTTTTATGAGTGGTGAGAAAACAAAATAAAAAACCTGAACTGACGCTAAAATGAACATCACACGTCCTCCAAATAAAAGACGATTAATAGCATTTACCTTTCCCCTTGATATTACGCGACTTTTATTCAAGACATTTCTTTATACAGCTCTTGGTTTTGGATATATTGTACTGTCTCGCTGAATGAATAACAGCGAAGTACATCTACATTACTATAGTGACTAGACAGAGAGAGTGCGTGCGTGTGTGTGTGTGTGTGTGTGTGTGTGTGTGTGTGTGTGTGTGTGTGTGTGTGTGTGTGTGTGTGTGTGACGGAGTATACGCATATGTGAGAGCGTGAGAAAGCAAAGCACCTGTTTGTCAACTCATTGTTGCCTTGATTGTGCATGGTAAACATATACAGTGACAATAATGATTGTTAACCGTTCAAAACACGCTTCAGAGAAGATGCATCCTAAAATTAAATTTCATTCTACCCTATAATTTCAAACAAGGCTATTTTACAGCGTACTATTGCTATTCCATTCCACAATACAAGAGAAATCAATATCTCATTTTGCGACAGAAAAGTTTGTTTCAATAGAAGTTCCAATAATGTATCAGTTACGACATACTGCGCCACTAAACATACTTATGCCCGATTTCACCAACAGGCGTTGAAATCGATGTTAAATGTAACGTAGCAATTGTCACAGCGCTAACAAAGCTGTTAAATTTCTTGCATTTCACCAACCTGTTTTCTGAAAATGTTAACAAACACGTGTTAACGCCAAGAGACTTGTAAATATTACAGCTATAGGAGACTATGGAATGAGTTGTATTATTTTCTGAACGTACTGCGATGCGCTTTTGTTTTCACTATCGTCTGCACACAACTGAAAAAATGGCGGATGAACAAAATCGTAAGAGAAGACGTGCGACAAATTTCTTATCGATGGAGAAAGAACTCTTAATGTGGTGAATGTGAAAGAGAAAGTTGTCACATAGGAATTGATTGGCAACGAATTTAATTTAAATCCATGTGTCACTATTAGGGTAATGAAACAACGTCATCACTATTATATAAATTTAAAACGAGGTGTGAAGGACAGAACTGACGAGTGACTTGAACGTTTCACGACGGGAGGTGGACAGTATACTATCCAAATAATTCAATGAACTATAAAATCTCCAATTTATTAATACTTGAAGCTAAGACGAGATTAGCATATTCCTTTCGATGAATGTTCTCACGTAAGTATTTTCAGAAAACAGGTTGGTGAAATGCAAGAAATTTAACATAAGTTTTAGCGCTGTGACAATTGTTACGTTACATTTGTTAACGTCGATTTTAACATCTGTTGGTGAAATCGGGCATGAGTTGCTACAGTAAAACGTTTTGAGGTACTCTGAAGCAGCGCACAGTAAAGAACCATGAGTGCTAGAAGTGGTCATTCAGAAACACAGGTGTTTAGCACTGCTTGGCATTTGAAAAGTCAGTACGTTAAGAACATTCCAGGATGATGAACATAATGTGTGCTAAACACCTGCAACTTTTCGTGGATATACTATCGAGAAAAAATAATCAACCAAAGATCACGTATCTGTAGCTGAACCTGTGGTCAAAAATTACTTTTTGAATAACTAATTCATCAGAAAAAAGCTAGGATTAAAGATTCCACAGCAAGAGAGCCAGTGCAAAAGCTATGTAGTAACCATCATACCTCCTAATAACACAGCAGTTTATGGTGTTGCAATGAGTAGGAAACGTGAACAAAACAGTGAGAGAAGTGAAATGTGGTCGGATTCAACTGTCCTTGAGAGATAAGTATAAATTTTTTCCACTCATGTTGTGGTAAGCATAGTATTATGTATATTTTATCTTTACGAGTAATTAGGAATTGCCTCTCAAGGGAATTAAGTCAACTTACCTCCCTATTTACTTCCCTACTTACCTTCCTGCTATGAAGGACTGAATTTATTGTAGGAGCTGGAGACATTTACAATATTTCTATGCAATTCAGAAAATGCTCATATTTATTTATTGCTACACAAAGAAAAGTATCCGACAATAGAAACAAAATGAAATACAAATGAAACAAATGTAACTTGGAAAACAATAACAGACGTGGGAGATTACTTCTTGAATTGCATAAATATAAATTGTTTAAATGTTATTGTAATGTGGCAATTATTGCAGGAAATTATCTTTGATACAACTTCTTGACCAATTTCAGGAATTAATTGTATTTCTTTCTTTACTTCAACAATTTCTTGATTTTCAACCATGTTCTATTAGCAACTACTACCTCATTATACTAGAAGTTCCACCTCCTCCATATAAAAATTATATAAAATCATCACTTTCATATAAATTTATATATTTTAGGTATATGTCATCATGTACACCTTCATATAAAAGTCAAAAACTACTCTCCCATAGCAACAAACAATACAATGAAAAATAAGCAGTGGCGGTCGATAAAGGAGGGCTGTGGGACTGCAACCCTTCCAGAGCAAATTTTAATTTTATTTTTGTTGCCTTAATTGTCTAAATTGAATAAATTGCTCCGTATACATATTGTAAGTCATTACAGCAAGTTCATAGACTTTGCGGCAAGTTCATATGTGAAGCCGCTTCTCCCTCTTGGACTGCCAGGATAACTCACTAACGTGCATATTGCTTCCATTTCCCCCTCCGCTTGCCCAGCTTTACGTTTCGACCTACCGCGCGATAATAGCTTAGTGATCTCAATGAATTGTGATGTTTGCAGTCCCAAGAGCGGTGTAAGTGCAATTTCGTACAGTTTTTTTTTTTTTTTTTTTTTTTTTTTTTTTTTGTGAAATTGACGGTTTTTAAACATTTTGAAGGTGATTCAAATATATTTTCGTTCCTGACAATAAAGTATAATCAAATGTGACTTTATATACTGGTATCAATGGTGTGATTGTAACAATGAGAAATTCAGTCGAGTATTTAGAGTCGCTTCGTTTTGGCGCTTTAACACTTCAAGAGAATTGTGACATTAAACTGCATGGAAGATCGACTCCTGTGTTAAACATTATTCAAAGTGCAACAAGCCGCCAAAGCAATATAGCAGATGTTTCAATCCTGAAATTTACACGAAATATGAGTGGATATGTGGCTGTGAAATCAGCAATTCCCTGTTCTTTTTTCCTTGCCTTTTATTTGGAATTAAAGACGATGCAGCCAACATTGCATGGGTTCAAAAGGAGTTTCAGACTTCAGAGACTATATGAAAAATGTCATAAACATGAAATGTCAAAAAACCATGTTATTAACATGCTTAAAGTACAAAAATAGGGACACTCTTACAAAGATAACCAACTCTGTGAAATTTTGTGGTTATCATGAGCTACCCCTAAGAGGGCCTGAAGAGCATGAAGGGTCACAAAACCAAGGGGTCTTCATGGGGTTGATAAAATATACAGCAGAAATTGATTCCCTATTTAAGAAAAAGAAATTCCATAGAAAAATAAATGATATAAAACATCCTGAAGTTCAACGAGAGAGAGGTCAATAAGTTTGCTAAAAGGAAAGATAGCCGTTTATCTTCAAATAATTAAGCAAAGCTAAAATTCCAATAATCAATGCAGCCCCCAATGTATGGTCAACATGAGCCGCCACTGCAAACAAGAGAATGTCAATAAACAATTCGACTCATTAAGTAATATAAATGAATAGGTAAAATATGAAATTGAAATTATGTACGACAAATAACCAATAATAGGTACATGATAAGCATGATTGAAAACATCTTATATGCAATTCGGGAGGTAGGTAGAATGTACCATAGTCGGACTCCATCTTGCTAGCCCTCACTTCGTTCGGGCTCAAACGAGTTCTCTTATAGTAAATTATACCTACCTCCCTTATAGCATTAATAAATATTTCGTAGGTAGTTGTGAGGGTAAACGAAGTTAATGTTGTACGAGTGATGTTGCACACACACTTATCCTTTTACCTATTTCATATCAAAGTGTAACCTCGTTTACCCGGATCAGCTGGGACCAGGACAGATCCAAGTTAATGAAATCCGGTTTATTCAGAGAATGGCGAAAGAGTTTAGAAACTACCAACGGCACAATTTCACCTAAAGAAACAAACACTGTATATATTGTAATAGTCTATATATTTGCACTGTACACAATATAGCTATAAACTAGTTAGTAGCACAAAAGGCAGTGAGCTTGTGCTGTCTCAGTTTAGTGTGTCGCACGATCTCGCATCCGCTTTAACATTAGAAGTTCATGTGGGAATGTTTCGGCTTGACTCTGGAAGAAAATGATCAATTTCCCTATGTCTGTTACTGCTTGTGCATGGTTCATAAGCACAGCTGGTTCATCAACACTGTCTCAATCTGAATATTCCTCATTTTTATTTTCAGTAACATGGCGTGATGCAATAATGTCTTTCTGTGTAATCGCTTTATAACAGCCATCATTGTTTATTTGTAACCAATTGTCAATGCCTTCTTCATCAACATCGAAACAGCAATTCACATTTTCAAAAATTTCTATAAAATCTTCTTCCACACTTATTTTTTCTTCTTCTTCAAACTTGTTTTCTGCCAAGTTATACTCATTAGGCCACAGCTTTTTCCATGACTTTATCAAAGTTTCTCTTCCAGTTTGGTCCAAAACAGATGAATTGAGTGCAATGAATTCGCCCACTGGCAAGAGAATTCGAGTAATATATCTACTCAGAATAGCAATTTACTGTATGTAAAACAAATCTTAATTTACTAAACTAAACAACTGTTTTTCCCAAAACGGATTCGAATTTTCCAGACGTTCGGGTTAAAGAGGTTCGGGTTAATGAGGTTTTACTGTATTATGTTTTGCCAATTTTCCCCTTGCTGTAACTAAATATGAGAACACAGCAGAATTTAAGCAAATTTTCTAAAGCTGGTTGCTATAATGCCTATGAAATTATATTCTCTTTGCTTTCTCAAGAGATTATAACATCTAATAGCCCACAAGACTTTCTCTGCACTTATACAAACTACACCTTCACTTCCTGTATTTACTTCATGTTAATACAGTTATTGTTTATCTTATTGCCAAATTTATTACACTTGCAAACGAAATATACCAGAGGTTCAACCGCCCCATCTTAGTCGTAAGTAGGTATCTCTTCGTGCATCAAAACAGTTGCAGAACCACACGCAGGAACGTCGATTATGCGCGGTAGTGGCGTAGCGGACTTCGCTCTTCTCCTCTTGATTTCCAACGAAGCAATGTGAACTGCAGGTGTAATAGTTTGCTTCATGTTCTGTTAACTCTGCTTACGGCACAAGATATCTCCTTTTTATTTTTAGATTTACATACTCTATGGAGCTTTAGTGAGTAAAAATAAGGCCTGTGATGATGATGATGATGATGATGATGATGATGATGATGATGATGATGATGATGATGATGATAAAAGCATTTAAATGGTCTGCGGCTGTTTAAAAGCCTCAAACCCATTTACAGTCTACCTATGTTAACGCCAAGAAACTTGTATATATCACAGCTATAGAAGGCTATGGATGAGTCGTATTATTTTCTGAACTTACTCGATGCGCTTTTATTTTCATTTTCATTTGCACAAGCTGAAAAATGATGGATGAATAAAATCATAAAGCCGTGAGACAAATTTCTCAAATTTAAAACGAGTTACGAAGGACAAGTGACTTGAGCGTTTCAAGGCGGCAGATGGACAGTGTATTATCCACATAATTCAGTGAATTATAAAATCGCAAACTTATTAATATTTGAAGCAAAGGTGAGGTCGGCATATTCCTTTCGATGCATCTTCTAACTCATTATTACGTAAATTTAAAATGAGGTGCGAAGGACAAGTGACTTGAACGTTTCAAGACGGGAGGTGACCAATGTATTATCCACATAATTCAGTGGATTATAAAATCACAATGCTATTGTTTCTTGAAGCAAAGGCGAGATCGTCATATTCCTTTCGATGCATGTTCTAACCTCTCTTGTACTTCCGCAGTAACCTTCATAGCAACATGTTTCGACATGTTTCCATAAAAAAATTTCTTCGGATATCTCCTCAAAATCATTTCTCCTCACAGGCCGTACTCTATTACGAATGCCATTTAGACGGTCTTAAGTATGGCAAATCGACATCAACAGCTGAGTTCATGCTCGCCATCTTGACTATTTACAATTGTTAAGAACTTAACATAAGAAATTTGGCTTGTTAGTTTAACAAGAGATTTAACACGAGTCTTACGCTAACACTTGTTTTCGAAATAAAATTTTGGTTTTAACTATTGCTAAACTCGTGTTAAGTCTTAACATTTTTTGGTGAAATCGGGCATCAGTGTTATATCCCGTGCTTAGTACACGTCATCAACTGTCCACCATAACTGTAATGGGGCCAATGTCGCTGGTGTTCCATCACCGGGTTGGTGACCTAAGTTTACTGATTTATGTTCGTCATGATATAAAATTTTAAATCTGGATTATGTTATGTTACTACTGTTTGGTGGGAAATTACATATCAGAATACATAACAAAGCAGGATGCACATTTGGAAGAAAAAAGAGGGTTATCATCTTAAAGCAATACGTTTCTTGTTAATTTTTCCACTACGTTTCCAATACTAGCATTCAACTGTTTATAATACTTGGCCTAAAATAAATCCAAGCGACTAAAATGAACTAAAGTCAGATCTTATATACCTACAATGTGAAATGAAGGTCATTGTTAGGAATATTCCACGGAGCGATCCCGAGTAACTGGAATATAACACTGCACACTGGCTTTTGAGGGAGCTCTGTGCTTACACCGTGACCCCTGGGAAGTACAGATGAAAAGCAGACCCCATAGCGTTACGAGATTTGGATAAAAATGTGCGCTTCTAAGAATGTATCTTGACTAGACACTCGCAACCGGAGGATCGAGTGTAGAAAAGACAGCTTACGACGGCAGTGGGCTCTGGAAGTTCCACAAGCGCCATGGAGAAACATCTCTAGAGTGCAAATTTTACCGTTCTACCTCACCAATACAACCGCCGTCACACAGTTCTAATATATGGCACTAATGAAAAATTAAGGGGGGAGGAGATAATGAATAGGAAGTTGACCGTAAAGGGGAAGGGCCATAACAAGAAGCTTCTTCGCATCACTCCCTATCGACTAGGAAGAACCTCGAAAAGGTCCATGTTCAGAGTGGCCGGTCTTTAGTGTACTGAACCCGAGACCTCTTGAATACAGGTCTGTTTGTTGCTGAGAAGCTCTCTCTCTCTGTCTCTTTCTCTCTCGGAAAAGGCGTATTAGTAGTCAGTTCTCTTAAAAACTCTGTTCTGAATCATCTAAACAGGTGGTTAGCCCAATATAAATAATATAATGAGCGAATTGACACAATAAACAGAGGGATAGACAAGGACAGTTGACTGCAGTACTGAAGGGCACTGTAGCCGAATGTTCATGTTAAACATTTCCTCTGCACTACACATGGAAATACATTTTAAAATTACGGCTATAGGGAAATTATTCTGATTGAATGTATATTATTTTCATGTATTTGTCACATTGTTGTTATTATTATTATTATTATTATTATTATTATTATTATTATTATTATTATTATTATTATTATTATTATTATTATTATTATTATTACGTATATTAATGCAAACATAAGGTAATTAACTAAATTGCAGTGCTCTTTGGTTGTTACCGTGCTGATCTCCACACCAAACACTTATACCGTTACACAATTTGACATAAAACAGTTTTTGTTATGAACACGTAACGCAAATCCTCCAAGTCAGCAATTGTTTTTCCTCCTGTGCTGGATACCGCTCTTGACACACACAACATGTGAGTGGGAGGGTATTGACAAACCAGGAAGCTAACGGTCGACGCTCGTGGAATAGAAATCTCGATATATGTAACAGCTGTTGGGCTAGGAAATTGAGGGAGAATACAGACATCAGATTGGCAGAGGAAACCAGGCTCACGCTCTTCCGTCTCCGAATATCCTGTCTTTTTTCTTGGACTCCCAGCATCCACCACTACTACCGTGACAACTTTTAGCATGAACAGTGTTTACT
This sequence comes from Mantis religiosa, assembly GCA_030765055.1. Classification (NCBI taxonomy): domain Eukaryota; kingdom Metazoa; phylum Arthropoda; class Insecta; order Mantodea; family Mantidae; genus Mantis; species Mantis religiosa. Next base: position 43,366,398 of record CM060952.1, read on the forward strand.
ATCGGATATATATATAAGTTTAGGCGTAGAAACAGGCAGCTAATGAAAGCACTACGCTTGGGAAAACTACTGTTGCTTTTCTATCAAACTCGGTCTACCTCTAAATATACGCCAACCCCCTTCGTGATAAACGGAGCCTTCCGCTTCAATGTTACATTTGCTGGAAACAACTTTACAGTGTTATAGGCTACGCAATGGTACTTGAATACTGAAAGCTTTGATACGAGTCTCTTACCTGTTTTCCCTGGCCTTCAGTGGCAGGAATATTCCACTGAGATGACTTCACGTTCTCAAGTGCCACTGGATTGTTTATTTCATGTGTCGATATTCAGAAAAGTCGTACAGCCTCCAACAAATTAAATACTATAGTTCCAGAAAGGTTTTTCAATTTACTCACAACAGCTTAACACTGCGTTCAACAATTTCACCTTTAATCATATCTGATATATCTTCGCCTGTTGAGTCATTATCACTGTCCATCTCGTCACATTACGTCCAATTGTATTCAATTACAAGTCTTTCAAATGTTTCTTCCGTTAGTGCATCTTTTATCTAATACTCCTGTATTATTTGATTCACACGATGGCATAACTTTTCCATTCCATTTGTCCAATTTGCTCTAATCATTGGTGGCACAACATTTCGACTTTCATTTTAGAGGTTACATTTCTGCAAGCAAAGCATTGTTTGGCATCTCTCCATATTAATTCTATAGGATTCAGATCCGGAAGCTATGGAGGAAGTCTAATGGTTTCATGGTTATATTCTGACAATATTTGGTCATTCGAAAGGTTCTTCTGAGTCGGCTTATTATTTAGAATTGTATCATAGAATTTTGGTTTGGTGCAATTTTAGTCAAACGGTATATTGTGATTTTGTAACAAAGAAAACATATATCTTCTTAAAAAAAACTTGATGTTGGAGGCTTATCTACTTGTGTATAGCAGTTAGAGCCATTATCTATTACTAGCACCGAGTTAATTTTTTAATGAACATTTCTTTTTTCTTGTTCCATTTATACCCCGCCTCTGACTGCAATGGTCCTATCGGCGGCCGTTTTCCTTCGGAACATATACAAGGTGTTATCTCGTAGACGCTCGGGTGGTGGAACTTCGAACAATCGCACTCTAATTAATACTTCCAGACCCTGGAGAAGATGGGGAATCATCTTGGTTGGAGAAAAATCCCCACCCCAGCCGTGAATCGAACCCGGGATCCCTAGCACGGCAGGCAGATGCTCTACCAACTGCGCTACGGGGCCAGCCGAAATAACATTGTGCTTAACCATTTAACATAATTCTGTTTATTCATTTATTTACGAACAGTTAATATGGATATGACTCACAATATTTTACAGTCAATTGCAGTGGTGGGGGGGCAGGCCATTCACACTGCATTGTTTATAAAGTAACAGGAGTGATAAGTTCGCTGAGTATACGAGCTGGAAGGAAACAGAAGAGAAAGAAGGATAGACTTGGTCTCGCAGACTGCTATATGGGTGAAGGTCAGTGTTCTGGAACCGTTGCCCGACTTATATTTAAATTCCACGAGGTTTCCCTGAAATTTCCTCCAAGACCAAGGAGAGTAGAAGTAATTGTATATTTGTGTTTCCATTAGGTCAGTCTTCCTGCTTAGGCGAGGACAAAATGGATACACCACTTACGTGTCTCCAATTTCACTTCGGTGGGGCCGACAGCGAATCAGAATACCGTCTCATACACCGTCCAGCACGTACTGGAGGGCATTGAGGTGTCTCATGACTGTATGTGGTCATCACCATCCAGGAATCACTACTGCTTCGAGTCCAACGCAATCCGTAAAGCACCTTTTTGAGTGGTGTTCCTTGTTTGTTCCAGCGTACTTATGTTAATCCAGCAGCTGCAGGGTGGGGGATGTGCGGTAACAGAGTTGAAGATTACAAACCTTTTCTTTAAAAAGTAATATTAAATAAGAAGTCCTTTGTAATGCCATTATTCAATTACACAACGGGTTATGAGAGAAGGTTTTGCTATTTGTTCATTTAAATTTATTGCTTTTATCACTAGAGCACAGAGTTTTAGAGAAATTAACCCTTCATTTTAGGTTTGTTGTATGCTTAAAGTAATTTTATTTTTACTTTCTCTATTTTGTTTGTAGATAATTACAGGCACCAACATTCTTCTGGTTTCCGTCCAGCCGCTCTGCCACTGAGCTACTATGGCCAACGTGCCGATATGACATTAAATTCTCCAACTGACTCGTATTTTCCCGGTAAATAATTTAGGAGTTCTCATAAACAAATGAGACAACTACCTTAATGGCGACTTACAACGTGTAAGTACTTTAAGGCCCGGGCTTTATAGTTAACCACTATTAGGTCAATTAATGGAAATTAATTGCTCTTTCACACTGGCCATGTGTGGGCTAAATTGTGGAAACGTAGAGTCAGACTAAAAAATTCAATGCCATAGCCGGGATTTGAACCACAAATCTTCTGGTTTCCGTCCAGCTACTCTATTATTGAGCTACTGTGGCCAACGTGCCGATGACATTAAATTCTCCAACTGACTCGTATTTTCCCGGTAAACCTTTCACAGTTGTTCAACTTACAAAGATATATATAAGCACACGAGAAAATATATTTTACTGCTTCCTTTACGCATTACGTTTTGGCATTGCATTAAATACGAAAAAAATTCTGACGTAAGCAATTTCGTATTGTCACATAAGCCATTCTTGTTTAAAAACAATTCTTTCGACAGAACTTGACGTCGCTGGAGCATATGTTATAGATGCTAATGCAGAGGTAGTTTTATTGTTGATATTTCTCCCCATAATACTGAATTTATTACTTTCCTATTTTCAAAATCGCGATTACTTAAGAATCGTCTGCAGCTTAAACGAATTTGCAATTTCCTAGCTCTCGTGATCCAGGTACGTAGTTCGTTTCTGGATACATGATCAATGATATTTAGGGCAGAGTGGGAGATAGGATTGCCCTTCACAACCGGAGAGCCCTTTCGGTACAGAACAAAACATATATTAATACTGTAACAGATGTATTTAATGATAGTAACATCTGAACTAACTCTGTTAGAGGTGTGGTGAAAATTATGTTATGGTGAGTTTAAACGGGAAAATAGCATTCTTAAATTCAGAATGGTGAAATAGCAATTTGTATTATTTTATGTGCCAACCTCTCATTTATTGTAACTGGGTCTTCCGGGTAGGACCGCGTCTTGGTTGGACAGCGGCCGCCGAAGCCTACGCACTGAGTTGACCGACCTCTACGGGGAGGAAGTTTATTTTAAAACACTAGTACAACCAAGACGCGGTCCTACCCGGAAGACCTAGTTACAATGGACGCCGGCCGCCGAAGCCTACGCACTGAGTTGGCCTCTCATTTATGTTTATTTAGGTGCAAAGTAATCACATATTATGCCCTGGAAAGTTTCCAACGAATATGTATGTATCTTGTAATGCATTAAATAGCAGGGGTGATAGGTTGAAACCTAACAATCCAGGCACCAGTTGCATATATTCTTCGATTTCTTTTTTGCTTTTGCTGTGACAATACCTGCATGGTTAGTGGGTAACATTTCTCACTTCAGTAGTGTGTAAAACACCACGTTTTGCCTCGAGCGCTTGGTTACACAGTTATATCCAATTACGTTTATTTTGCAATTAATGCGCGGTGATTTGATGACAGTTTTTCTGAAGAGCTTAATTCACAGAGCAGCTCTCTATTGTAACAGTAATGTTTATGTAAGCTGAATACACTTCTGCGAACTTTGCTATCTTCAGATCATTTTAGATCTAGTTGTGCAATAAATATTCTGTGCATAAGTGGAAAATGCTCGACCACAGGGTACACCTTGTTTCCTTCTATTTTACTTTGCTTAGGACGTTTGACTGCAATAAAGTTTGGAGGATATTTTGTATTACAATAGAATTGGACAATGTACAGCAGATGGTAATTTATTGACGTTCACAATGCTTTCGTGTGTGTTTCTTGGGCTTATTTGATTAGTTTGTTAATGTCCCACCAGTGATAATTCCTGTGTTTATGCTAGTTTAGAACAGAGAAAACCCTGCACAATATGTTTGATATATATCCAGTCTAAGGTAGCTCCCTGGCAGAAGCTGGATACCCTCAAGACATTTTTCTATACGTCCTTGAACTTCCTGATGAGGAGTGCCCAATTCTCCAAGGGTGACTGGACCAAGCTGGACGACGTCATCAGGGCTGAGATTAAGAAAATTCTCAACATCCCAAAGGAAGCAGCATATTTATGGCCCTTCAAAGTCCGGATGCAAAGGAATTCCTGTAGCAGCTAGCGACACAGATCGACAATGCTTTTAAGCTCCTATCGTCCAAAGATGTCCATATAGCGGAGCTTGCTCTAGGAGTGTCCAGATGTTCCTATGGCTAATACTCTATGTTTTGTAATTTGGAATGTTACTTTGGAGATATGTCTGCTTTTATTTGCAAAGTTTTTCTTCCAAGAGTGGTTAGATTGAGAGCATCCATTTTTTTATTCATTGCACAACAAAATGCAAATTTCTCTCTTGTGCTCACAAACTGACTAGCACTGCTCCTGCATTGTTCTGTGGTGCCTAATGGCACTCTCGGTGGTTCATCCCTTGGCAGGTATATCCCTAATTTGGTATTTAGTGGGTGGGGTAGGGGTGGGGTGAGAACAGGAAAAGTTTCTATCACATCTGTGTTGAAGTCTTGGTGCTACGAGGATGGTTAGGATTCAAGATATCACACCGCGTAAAAGAGCTGAAATGCAGGTTTTACTACGTACTAGGGACAAAATGAAGAAGGAAATAAGTAAAATAGTTGGCGTAAGCACAAGTTATGTGACAAAGTTTGTTCAAAGTTGAGTAAAAATAAAACAACTTCGCCACAAAGAGTGGGCAAATGTGGTAGAAAACGTATGATAACTTTGAGTTTGAAAAAAATATTGATCAGGGAACAACTGAAAAATCGAAGTATGACTTCTACACACATTCAGGCTGTTACGCTGGAACATGTGTGTTTAGTTTCAGCAAGTACTGTGCGACGAAGACTTTTTGAGGCTGGTTTAAAAGCAAGAAGGCCTCCCAAAAACATAAACTAACACCCACCATGATGAAAAATCATCTTGCCTGGGCAAAAACATTCAAGGACTGGTCATCTGAAGATTGGCCTAAGGTATGCCAAGTATTTAAATACATAAAATAGCTTATAAATTATGTTTATTTTCAGAAACTGTACTCTGGAATTTCAAAATGTTATTGATAATTTGATTTTGAAGTATTTTTTTCTTTTTATTACAAGGTATATGTCAAAGCTTTTGCCTCTAGGTAGTCTTCAGTGATGAAACAATGGTTTCAGTAGTTGAAGGAAATTCTCAATATGTTAGAAGCAGGCCAGGAGAAGCATTTAGAAAGGAATGTGTGGTGCAGAATGTGAAGCACCGCCTAAAGTAATGATTTGGAGTGGAATTTCTGTCTATGGAACAGGGAAAATTCACATTGTAGACGGAATTATTAATGCTAAGCAGTATTCAAAAGTGGTAAAGGAGTGCATTACACCTGTGATAAACGAATGGTATCTATCAGGAAATGTGGTGTTCATGCAAGAACACAGTGAAATGTGTTATGAACATTTTTAAAGAATATGGAATATCTCTCTTAGACTGGCCCGATAACAGCCAAGATTGTGTCTGTGGAGTGTAATGAAGAAAAAAGTTTAAAGTTTTCACCCAACAACAAAAGAAATATGGTGAATATAATTTTGTCAGTGTGGCAAAATGATGAATAAATTCACCAGATGTGTAAAGATAGAATTTAAGGCATGCTTAAAAGAATTTCTGCCCTAATAAGAGCTAAGGGGGGTCATACTAAGCACTAGAATGATAAATTGTATTGTAAGTGTCATGAAAGTGAATAAAATTTTGTTAGTACCCATATTAAATGGAAATGAAATAAAAATATCTGCTTAAAATTGAAAATTGCTAATAATTTGCACACGTCTGTATGTTGCAGCCCATTACACCTAAAGTAATCCGTTTTAATTAGGTTATTTACGCAAACCGTTCCAGAACAATTTCCCGTTTCGGGCTTAGAGTGTAATTTTTCATGGGAAAACGCTCCGTTCTGAAATTCATTTCCGTCTATTTTGTTGTTGTGATTTTACGTCTTCCAAAGTTAAGTCTTATCGGACGATGAGTGAAATGTGTGAAATGATGCTCTAATAACCCCGGGGCCCACAGAGCTCAGAGTTACCTAGCATTCGTCTTTCAGGATAGGGAAAACCCCGGAGAAACCTTCTCCAGGTAACTCACCCTGACCGAGATTCGAACTCGGGACCTCTTGACCGTGAGGCAGACAGTCTACCGGGGTGGACTATTTACCGTATTTCTAGATTTTCGGAATCTAAGTGGTCCGTTTCAGGCAGTTTTATATATTGCTTTGTATATAACTGCTTCATCCGTAATTATGTAATCCAGTATGTTACATTTGTTTATGGTCTTTCCCCAGGATTTCGTAATACTTTCCGGCATCTCCTCTCATTTTCCTCTAGGGTACATGAAATATCTGTGCTGTGTGGTTCTACCTCTCATTCAAAAGGAATTTAATTTCCACAGTTGCTGAATAAATTAAAATTAAAAATCTCCATTATTTGTTGCCTCATTAATTCTGTGGGAACTGACAACATCACATCAGTTGCCTCAACTTGCCCTGGATCATGGAGAACGTTTACTTAACCGCTAGTAATTTGTTTCTGTTTTGAATTGTGGAAGGCACAAGTTAAGACCAGAATAATTAAAGAATGTGGCGGATAAAAATAATATAGGAGAGAAAATCTTGCTGCAGAGCACTTTAAGATGTGCGGTGCTGCGATTTTGAAGTCCTGAATATTTGGACATGCTCTTAATTGACAGAGAAACTGTCCAGTTCTGGATGTGTTCAAAGGCACTATGCTAAAGAGGGGCTCTTATCATCATGTGCAGATACATCTGTTACCGTTTGCCGATGGTCTGTGATATACATAGTGTAATTCCGATTTGCCGAATAGAGGACAATATCGACCTCTCGAAATCAACTTGGAAGAGGAAGTGTTAAATTGGTGATGAAAATCCTTATGAACAATCACGATGCCACTCGTGAGATGGACGAGGTGTCACACTGGACTGTACATACTTATTGGACAGTTATTGTACCAGCATTACCTATGTGTACATACAATGTTATCACCAAATAATTTTAATCCAAGTGTTGGGTTTTCCGAGTGCCTCGTTTATCTGTTTTCACAAATTTCAAAATTTGTAGCAAATTTCAGGTCTGTTCTCTTAAAGTGACGTAACGAACCTTCACAATACATACACTGCTTAGTAGAGAACTCGAGAACTATCAATGACTGAATTTTCGGCAGAGGATATCAATTAACATTTGTGCCGACATAAATAAAATAATCTTACTGGACCATTGGTGCCTCCACTGTTTTTTGTTTTTGTTTTTTGTTTTTAATATACGTCCTCCAACTTTAATTCATATCGGACGATAAATGAAATTGGTGAAATGATGCTCAAATTAGTCCGGGGTTCATGGAGCTGAGAGCTACCCGACATTCGTTTTAAAATATATTGGAAAACCCCGGAAAAAACCTTATCCAGGTAACTCATCCTGACCGAGATTCGAACTCGGGACCTCTTGAACGTCATGCAGAAACGCTACCATCTACGCTACCGAGGCGGACAGCTGCTTGACTAGTATAGTGTATCACCGGGTTTGAGGTACCGATTGTGTAACCTGCGGAGGACGTCCCATTGGAGCTGAGCAAGATGTTGTTCCTCTATGACGGTGCACTATCTCACATCTCTTTTGTAGTCCGTCGTAAATTGACTTTTCCGAATAGCTGGATCGGTCGATTTGGATCTATGGCTAGGCCTGCCTGATCACTAAACTTGAGTCCCCTATATTTTTATTTCTGGGCTGACATGATAACTGGAGTGTAAGGAGTGAAACAGAAACTGAGGACGAGCTTTAGCACTTGAGGAAATAGAAACAACATAGTGATCTTCGCCAGGTGTGTCATAACTCACTGAAAACTTGTAAAGCCTGTCTACAAGCGAATGGTGGACATATCGAACACATCCATCTTATTGTTAAATCATGCTGGAGTGTGAGGCGGTAATCGGTGGATATAAAGGATCCTACACCGAAAGACCAATTTTGCTCCTGGCTAGCGATTAGTATGGGAGAATGACTCCGTTTCAGGGTCCAGCGATCAAAGGAAAATACACTCTGCTTCCTTGAATTTTCCCACCAGTTTATTTATATAACATTTAGATCACAACTTTGCTCCCAAACAACTTGCTCGTTACAACGTTACCTTCCCCGAAAACGATCCACGATGAAGTGTGTCGCGCCTTTACTCGATTTTCAGCGTCCTTTCCTACCCCAGACTATCTAGTACGCCCATTTCCTATTTCCATGACTATTCCGCCCGTATCACGTGACGCATAACCATACCATTTATATTGGAGGTTCGTTTTCCTCATTTTTACACTTACTGGCTCTCACTCCTGCCTATATCTGCCCCTCCGGTTTGACCTTCGTGGTCATGGGAAGAAATATTCACACTTCTTCTCAGATTCCTTAGGGGAGGGTTTTCTTCCTCGAAGCCTTGACACATTCCTTTAGTTAATGTATTTTTGTTCCCCCAACTGCGGTTTCTCCCCCAACTGCGGTTTCCGACCCCAACTGCGGTACCTGTCTCAAGTGCACGCGCAAAAGTGACTTAAAACTGTTTATTTAGACCGCTATAATTAAGTTACGTGCTGGCATGAAGCACACTATAGATAAACAGCGAAGAAACTGCAGTCCGTGTGCGCATGCGCGAGCACGCTCTTCTCCCCTCCTCACCATCTAAGCATCACGTGACTCCTACCTATCCATACGTTGACCAGTGCAGTGCAGCTTGCGCTATGGAGGAGAAGAGAGGCAATCTAATATGACGGTAGAAGGGGGAAAGCTGGAGAGCTTCATTTTTGTTAAATCAGCCTCCAACTGCATTTTGTTCGCGGTTTACCTATAGTTCCATTTTGAAAAGAATAAACAAATTAGGAAGTAAATGGAACCGTACACTTCCCGATTGGCTAAAAGGCGCTTATAAATTTCGTTTAAGTATATTGCAGTGGAATTTAACCTCACATTACAAATCATCGTTTCTAAAGGTTTAGGAGTTATTACCTGCACACAACAGATTAAGAGTTTAAATAACGTAAGAAGTGTTTAACATAAGAGCGCAATAAGGTGTGAAATGTTTGTTTTCACTTCAAGTGAAAAGTTGCATTTTCACATATATCATTGGAGTATGGAATTCCGCCGTATTTAAAACTTTACTTGTATTCTAATTGCATGCTATCTGCACAGAAACTTAAAACTTTTTAATATCAATACTTTAACTTCCTTATCTTGCCATGGCATAAGTCTCTCAAATAGGACAGAACATCGGGCATGTAACACCTAATCTCTGTTTCATATAACCTTGCCCCGCTGACCTATATCACTCCGCGTGCAACTACCTTCCCCATCACCCTAATTGCTTAATGCTTTCGCGCCATAAGCCAAAGGCGGTGCCTTCCCATCACATTTAAACCTGCGGTGCAATGAAACTGAAACAAGTTTATAATGAAAGGCCTTCGGCCTTTTCCACTGGGAATTTTTAATACCAGCACACATACCTTACAAGAATGCTTGTCTTTCAGTCTTAAAAATCGTGTCACGTCATACTTCTCGTGTGTCCTTCATTCACCCAAGTCTCGTCAAGGAAGTTTATTTTGCGATTTTAATCCCGGTGCAGTCTGATTGTCCTTAAATAACGTCTTCGCCACACAGCAATATCGCCCTGCAGTGGTAAGCTTTCCTCTTGTATCAATTTCATGTCGCGATGTTCCTACGCATCTAACAAACATGTAAGTTCAGAGCACAGCTGTTTGACTTCTCTCACTGATAAATACGTATTCTTCTCTGTGAGTGCATTAAACACATGCACCACAATTCTTTTTTCGCCGCTTGTAACGGCTTTCCCTTGAGATGCTTCAGCTAAAAACTGGCGGTAGACTCTACCATTATACATATAATAAGTACACGCACAATGAACGATCAATAAAATAGTTTAGCTCTCGCACTCGGCACAACAAACCTTCGAATGGCGATATATGACTAATGCAGTTCAAAACAAGGTCAGTGATAAAAGTCATATAAACAAATATGTCATCACTACCGCTAAATCACGTGCTATCGTGCCATGTGAAAGACGGGCCTTCTGAGCAAAGGAACCTCCTCTTTACTTCGTTTAAGAATTAACATGAATTTCATGTTATTTAATTAAAACAGTTTCGAAAATATAAATTTGACAACTCTCTTCCAACATATACAGATATATCACCATGTTAAATAACGAATTGATTTTTACAGCACAACAGTCTATACTACAATAGCAGCCAATGAGAGGTGATAAGGTCATGTGGCCGTTTAGAGATACGGGGAAAGCTTATGTGAAACAAGGATTAATTGGGAATGAAGAGTTCGAGGTAACGTTTGAATACAGTGCGGTGAACAATATCCTCGTTTTTCCCAGAATTTTTTGATCCCGGGCGTCACGACAACACATCTAAATGTGCGGTAGAGCTTTTACGTAAAGGTGTGCCTACTATGTATTGCATTTTTCCTTTTGTACGTCAAAAAGTCTTTGAATGCTTATAACAAATACTAAAATATCTGATGTCTTCACACAAGGCCACAACATTTATAAATTATAAAGCAACCCACGGGTCTTACTGCGGAATAATAGTGCTAAATAACAACTTTTTCAATGACTCGAAAGTTCTATTGGCATGCAAGTAAAAAGAAATACTTTAGGTGTCGAATTGGAAAATGGCAACGGAGAATTTCTTAAACGACTTCCGCTTCCATATTTTCCTTTGATAATTCCTGCGCCACAACAATATATCTTCACGATTAACAATTGTATATTTTTTCTGTTTGTGTTCAAAAACTCAAAACCTATGTCACGAAGAATCATATGGAAGTTCGGTTTTTCTGAAGCTCAGCAAATCGGGATCATTGTTTAGTATTTGAAGCACTTTTGTAATTGCTGTCGCTCGTTTCTCTCATGGAAGCTGTGCACCTTCCGACGAATAACACTTTTAACAAATTCAACACATTTACCTTCCATAACTAGCTCTCTTCTTTTCCGATATTTTCTTAGAGTAGAAAGCTGGACAGCTTCCCTTCCGGCGTCATTAATACTTGACGTTGAAACACCGGTATATTCTCCAGGGGAGTCAAGAGCTACTACTCCCATTAGTCTTGAACCCGTAGGTACAAGACCCGGGCCTCTTTCAACCAGGGAGTTACCCGAGCTATCCCAAAGGGCGCTCGGCGTCCTCCGTGGGGCTTTCCATAGGACAAGACCTGGGTTACAAACAAGGCCCCCCCCATCTGGTCCAAGGACACAAGGCGGGATGGAAGTGGATACGCCACTTACGCGCGCCAACACCAAAGGTGAAGGCTACCGATATGACCTTGGTGGGGCCGCCTGGCGATCTAGCACACCTTCTACTAGCTTTGCAGGCTAGTACCCGGGAGAATTAATGACTTCCCTCAACCCCGTCCTTAGACGTACCCGATTCCCACGGGTATCGGGAACCACTGCCCCCTCGAGGCCATTCCTATCCAAACAACTCCCGAAGGAGGAGCTCAGATGTTCGGCCCGAGGTTCCTCTAGTAACGTCAGAGGTACCACGAGTGCTAAGGGTCTGCAGCGCCCGCACCACGGCAGCTGAAGGGGACGGATCCCTCCCCTACGGAGACCGGTATATTCTGCTGACAAATTAACAACGTTCTTTATTGCTAAAGTTGAGTATTTTTCACACAACTTGCAAAACACGTTCTGTATAATTTGTTTTGCCCGCTTTTTAAAAACTGAGCCGACCGCTCCCTGCCTTACCGGCCGGGTGGTCTACCCTGGAGTTGCCGTATTTTTTTAAGAACTTGGTGGCGCTGGGTAGCGTGATCCGAGCTTTCCTCATAAGTGGGTCTGCACCCTTGTGTCAGTCAGCGTAAGTGGCTCTCCTGGTCGTTAAGTAATGACTGACGGACATCTACCTTTTAATAATTTGTTTCTTGTGAAACGTGCTTTGAGTTTCTGGCCTGGAGCCTGTGCTCGTAAGATCAGAGAACTGTTGGCAATTTAATGTTGTAGTGGGAGTATGATCCATGCTAAGGAAGGAATATATGTATATTAACCTGTATATAAACGACGGGTAAAATAAAATAATATTTAAATCACATCCATCAATATTTTTGGTTAGGTATACTCAGAAAGGGGCACACCTTCATATCGTGATAGCTGTTGCCGTATACCTTTCTACATTTAATCCATCGGTTACTCGTTGCCTTCCTGTCATCATGTTTTATATGTTAAAAATCTTGCATCCTTCCCTCCGACGAGGATCAGCGCAAGGTTTACTCTGTGATGTTTCATATTACACAGAAGCAGTCATTTGTAGAACTCCCACTTCCTTATACTTTTAAACTGTGAAAGTGCAGCGTGCAATCTTAATACTACACAAAAATTACGGTTACTTATATTTTATAACGTACTAATTACTGTTTGACTGTTGAATTTGTAATGATGTGAAGTTGTTTATGTATTTTGCATTAGATGTAAAGTCTTTAAAGTGATATGCGATGAAAATGACATTTATCATACGCAGAGAGGTAGAAGACTAGCTATTTAATAAAATATTGGAAACGAGGGAGGCTCCCAAGAAGTGGAGGATAAGCATGGCAGCAACAATTTACAAAGGAAAGGGAAGTAAAAACGACCCAGCAAATTATAGGGGGATAAGCCTACTTTCTGTTATAGGGAAGATCTTTACAGGTATTTTAGCCAACAGACTACAGAAGTGGGTAGAGAAGGAGAAGAAGCTATCAGAGTTCCAAGCAGGATTTAGACCAGGGAGGAAAACAAATAATAACATTTTTAAGAGAACGAAGGCTTTCACGGCCGGAGTCAATAGAGCTGGTATTGTTTTCTGTTGTGCTACGAACACATTGTTACTACGAACAACTTGACGGAGTTGCCATGGGGAGCCCCTTGAGTCCCGTGGTAGCCAACTTCTATATGGAAACTTTCGAGTCAACAGCACTCAGTACAGCTCCACTCCAACCTGCAGTTTGGCTCCGTTATGTCGATGACACTTTCGTCATATGGCCACACGGGGAAGAAGCTCCTCAAGAATTTTTTGAACAGCTCAACAGCATTCATCCCCGCATTCAGTTCACAATGGAAAAAGAAAAAGACCAACAACTCGCTTTCCTGGACGTCTTAGTCAGCACGAAAGCCAACGGCACTCTGGGACACACGGTCTACCGCAAACCCACACATACGGACCGTTATCTGCACAATTGTTCTAACCATCACCCTAGACAGAAACGTAGCTTGATCAAGACACTCGCAACCCGTGCTTCTCGCATTTGTGAACCACACCTTCTACAGCAAGAACTCCATCACCTTGAACAGTCGCTACAACTAAACGGTTATTCAATCCAGGAAATCAGAAGAGCTTGCCGACCTGCCAGACCATCAACTTCTACCGAAAACAAGGAACAAACTAAGGGCAAAGTTTTCTTGCCTTACATAAAAAATGTCACAGATCGGATAGACCACTTATTACGACGTCATAACATTGCGACCATCTTTAGGCCTACTAACAAAATTCAAAATTTATTACGTTCAACAAAAGATCAACGTGAACCTCTATCATTAGCTGGAGTATACCGCATCCCTTGCTCGTGTGGGAAGGTATTTATCGGAACTACAAAACGCAGTGTCAAGACTAGACTCAAAGAGCACATCAGAAGCTGCCGTCTTGGGCAGAGAGATAAATCCGCCGTTGCTCAGCACGCCATAGAAGAGGAAGGAGAACATAGAATTAATTTTAATGACACTAACATCATTTCCACGACAACACATTACTATGCCCGCCTTCAGCGGGAAGCTATAGAAATTTTCAAACATCCCAACAACTTCAACAAGAAAGAAGAGCTACTTAAACTCAACAGCAACTGACATCCAGTAATCCTGGACAGAAATAGTCATCTGACTACAAAAAACAGAGCGAGCCAATCAGAAGAGAGTAGCACATTAGCCACACCCAGTTCACCACTAGCCACGCACCCACCGACCCAATCAGAGAGGAGTGATCATAGCATAAATACCGCAGTAACTACAGTCATCGGATCAAACGCAGTGATACCTTCACCCAGAAGACTTCGACCGCGCTACCACTGAAGATGTCCATCGCAGTCATGGACGAAACGTCTGGAACTTTATTCTCCAGCAGACCACGGCACAACAGCCCGGAAAACAATACCAGCTCTAATAACATTTTTACTATCGAAACTGTCATAGACAAATATTTAAGCAATAAAAGGGGAAGGTTTATATGGCATTTATTGATTTAAATAAAGCATTCGATACAATTAATAGAGAAGCATTGTGGATAAAATTAAATAACAAAGGGGTAGGTTATAAGTTTATTGAAATACTGCGCAAAATATATCACGGTAATGAGTTCTGCATCAAGCTGCAGGGAAACAAAGTAACTGATTGTATAGAGAGCAAGGGGGGTGTAAGACAAGGATGTAAACTCAGTCCGATGCTATTTAACCTTTTGATAGATGATATTCTCGAGGAGATTGCTAAAAATAGGGTTCACTCACCAGTTATTCATAACAAAGAAATCCCAGGGTTGTTATTTGCAGATGACTTAGTAGTTGGTTCTATATCTGTTGGAGGGCTGAGAAGGGCAATTAAAGCAATAAGTAGTTATTGCCAAATATGGGGGTTGAGGGTTAACGAAAAGAAAACGAAGATCATGGTTATAGATTGCGTAAAGAGGAGAAATGGGAGATAATCGAAAGAGAAATAGAGGTAGTAAAGATATTTGATAATTTGGGGATAAGACTGAGCTGTGATGGTAAATGGACTGAACAGAAAAAATTGACTCTAGCAAAAGGTAAAATGGCCATGAGTATTGTAAGAGCATGTTTAAGGAAATTACCTGACATTAATGTCAAATGGCTGGAAAGGATCTATACTGCCATAGTAGAAAATAAGATGTTGCATTGGGCAGAGATATGGGGAGTGGATGAAGCATGGGAAGAGGTGGACGTTATTAACAGATTATTCTGTAAATATATTTTGGGCTTAACGGTAGCTTCACCCAATTGGGCAGCACAATTAGAGTTGGGAAGACATTCAACAAGGGTTAAAATTGTCTCAAGGGCATTGAAATATCTATACAGAATTTCTAATCTGCAGGAAAGCAATATTATCAAGGAATGTTTTCTTTTGCAGATGAGAAGCAAGTGGGGAGAGTCTTGGCGCAAAAAGTAAGGGAACTGATGGAACAGATAGGTATGGGACATTTTGGAGAAACGAGTATTATTATTATAGGGGCTTTTGGAAAGAGATAGAATTAAGGCTGGAAGACCTAGATAGCCAAGTTATATTTGCCAGTGTAAGGGAGAAAAGATCATTGAGGACATATAGGGAAATAAAGACAGTGCGGGGGAGGGAGAAGTACATAGATGTGTGTAATAAGTCAGGGCGAGAAGGATTTGCCTGGGCAAGAACAGGAGTTAGAAATTTGAAAGGTATTATATATGAAGAGGATACAGGGAAATGCCCAATGTGTGGAGAAGAGGATACAGATTGGCATAGTGTATATACTTTATTGCTCACAAACAAAGATATCGAGAGAACAAATTTGGCAACAAAAGTTGGACCGTTTGAGGGATGGGGGGAGGTATTAATAATAAAGAAAATGTTATTGGTAAAAGGAGAAAAGAATGTAAGAAATATAGGTGAATATCTGGGTAAAGTTAGAGAGAAATAGTTAAGACTTATGAAGAATAACTAACAATTTAGGGCTGAAAACTAAAACGAGGGATCCAAGTGAGAGGAGGGCCATCCATACACGGAAAACCAGGGTTTATGTGTATGGAGACCGAGACTAGAGGCAAGCATGTAGGAAGGGTATATTAGATGTGAATAAGTCATTTTGTTATTGTGTGAAATAAATGTCACAAATGTCAATATATCAATGAAATTGTATGTAGAACAAAGATGAGAAATAAAATAAAAATACAAGGGTAAACAGCCAATGATTTCACACACGTACACATGCTTTTGTTTATATCGTCACATAAACTGAGGACGGTGCCGGTGTAGTTAACGTACGTTTAATTACAGAGAAGTATTAGACGTTCTAGTTCATTTATATGCACTCCCTCACCTCCTTCGTCTGCAGGAATATTCCACTTCGAGCATGTATAAGTTATTTTTATGAGAGGTTATTCATTTTAATCAGTGTACGTTACTTTCATTAAACTCGCTTACAAATGTTATGGGTCTATATCTTCTCTAATGTTGTTTGATCTACTCTACTGTAGTAGGCAGAGAAGCTACTACAGTAAGTATTGTATTCCAGTCGATAAGGCGATTTTAATATAAATACAAGCTTTGAATTTCTCTGAATCCCCAGCATCTTTTAGAAACAAGCCTTCTGTTCGTAGTTTGTGTGTGTGAGTGATAACGCAACCCAGAAACAAGAAGTGTTAAATACTTAAGTTTGTATTTTACTTTCCAGTGAAATGACAAGATTTTCAAGAAAATCTTCTACTCCAAGCTATCCTTTACATGCTCATTTAAAAACATTCGTTTTTAAATAAAGAAACATGTGTATTTGATTTGATCAAATACCATCTTGTGAGATATCTTTTACAACAATAAGTGAAATGTATATCTTGAATTTTCTGTAACTTTCTTCTAAGGTTCTCCTCAATCTGGATGACTTCAATAACTAGTAAATCGCAAGAGATCAGCAAAATTTTACTGCATAAAATGTTGATCTCCTTAAAAGGTATAATTTTTAACCAATCATTTGTTAGGGGTCGTACGACCGAGCAAGTTGGCTCAGGTGATTTCGTCTGTGGCCCGCATTCGGGAGGCCCGGTTTGATTCCCGTGGCCGACCTCCCACAGCAATGGATTTTTCGGGGTTTTCCCGGGTCGCTAGGCAAATACCAAGTAGGTTAATTACATCCCCCGAATTTCCTGTCTCTCCATTTCATCTCCATTATCATTTCACATCATCTCTCATCTGATAGTCTTTTTCAACGTAGAAGTGTCGGTGGGTGTGTCGGCGGTGCATGGCAGGATGATATGCTCTGAGAAAAACTACTTCCTCCTCCGGTAGGTCGGCTGTCGGTCTCTGCTCCTCTGCTGGGACCATTTAGGGATCGCCAGCCAGGGACCTTTGGGGCTCGGTTGCTGGGCTCGTTGCGTCCCGCAGTAGGGAAGCGTATCCGTTGTACTGGCCTGTCGGGGGAAGTCGCTATCTAAGTAAAGTGTAGGTACCATACCCTCTGTACTGTCGTGGCTCCTTGGGTCGGCCGCCCCCTGTCTCTTTCGCCTCATCCCTCCTTCCGGGGGTGTCTCACTTGGGAGCATAGGAACAATGGGCCCAGCATGGTGGCCTGCGTACCAAATCCCTTCCGTAATGAAATCCTAATCCTATGGGTCCTACGGCGAGGGGTAATGGAGTTGAAGCACTGTACTTTGGTTTCCTACCACAAAGATGCTTGACTTCGAAACCACCCTGGGGGTTGCGGATTTCACGTCTGTGGTACAGGACTGGGGACCACTCAGCATTCATAAGGTATTTGAGAAACTGTCATGGGGAGTGAATCCCTGTCAAGAATGCCAATTTTCCGGCCACGTGTGGGCTGCAGCTATTAAAATATTGGTCTATGACTTAAAGTCTCCTGTATTCTCATATTATCTTTGCATCTATAAAAAAATTGGCAATAAGGTAATTTCTGTGAATGTTAAGCTCTGAAAACGTATATTTCTCAATATAGCGTTTATGCAGTTCTACATTCGGAAGCCTTTTGAAAACGAAATTTAAACGTATGATCGTGCAATACGTTGCGGCGACATTTGAAAACGAATTCTTATACGTTCTTTTATGGTGTTTTACGAGGGCTGTTCAATAAACAATGATTATAATCTTTTACTGTCATAATTTTTCGCACTAAAATTCAAACTTATTATATTCTGTTAGCTTAATGTGAAACAAAAACGCCGTAGTAGTTTCATTGTTGGTACTCCTGGTTCCCGCCTGTGAGGACCAGGTAAGTTAAGACATGTTCAATATCGTCT
>CM060952.1:43389670-43427170 GCA_030765055.1 Mantis religiosa
AAATGTAAATAACATCATAAAATAAATTAACAATATTGATTTTCCCTTTCTCTCTGAATTCATAATAACTGTTACAGCTTGATTATAATGAATTAAACAAAGACATAAGCGTTTGTAAAAATAGTTTGTACAAGAGCAGAGAAAGTCATTTCATCGCCACAATTAAGACTTTTGTCTTATGTAAAATAAAGAAGGAAAATAACTTTGGTTGACAGAAGTCTTTTCTACTATTAGTTTAAAGATAATGCAAGTGATACCAATAATCTTGCGTTCTAATTAGACAATGAACTCCTAAATTACTTACTAATTATTACTGGTTTCACCAATAGAAAATCCCACGTTATTCATACCTTAGCGTCAGAACCAGTGACAAGGTTATATACGATGAACATTTCCTGTTGTTACCACGTTTATTGTAAGTTGCTTCTCTCTGCTTCTCTATCTACCCCTTGGGAGTGTCTCTTCAAAGCTGAAAACCGAAAGCTTATTGCTGCAGGACCAAACTTGTGTTCATTTATATGTCCCTGGCTTAATTAACGTCGCATTTCAGTTGGCTGAATGACTGCTTCTTCGACAAGGTTCTGATAAACAAGCATTCTGGAGCAGCCGTTATGAAGTAGTGTAGTTGGGTAGTTAAATACGGTGAAGTCACTTCCTACAGTCTGATTTTTAAAAGAAGATACGTGAAGGTTCTACACGTGGGTGCTTGCAATGTTGCCCAGCACATCCCCTTTCTTTATCCTCTCAACACTCGAAACGTGATATATATCATATATATTTATTGTGCATATTCCAAAATTTTACAATTCACAACCTTTGGCTACATTTGTCTTTATCTTGCTTCTACCTTGGCTGGCATGACACCCTGGTCTTCTGCTCTTAATCTCTATACCTCCTTGATAACTGAATTAGTCCCTTTCTTCCCCCTCCCCTCTTCCTTCCTTATATTATTTACATTTCTGGCCCATTTTTCTTTAACTTTCTGCAAGAACTCACCAATACTTCTCATCTTCTTTTCCTCCCTGCCCGTTATCATTTTTATAGCTACTATTCTCTTCTCTACTTTCTCCCATTTTTCCTCACAAACCTCTTTTCTTCATATTGCAACCTCCTCGCATTCTGTTTCATAGTTTTGTATGCTTTCTTTCCCCCACACACAATTCACAAATTCCCTTTTCCCTACCTCTTATCCCTCTTAGAAATATTATTCCTGTTCTCATGCATGATAACCCTTCTCTCTCTTGCCTATTGCAGTAATCTACATATTTTTCTCGTCCCCAATTTCTTTTTATTTGCTTGTAAAATTGTAATGATTTAATATTTTCTAGACTTCCCCATATTTCCTGCCTTTCTATATCTTCTATTCTGCATTTTACTAATTTACCCACATCGCTTGTATTCCTTTCCTGTAATCTCCATATATCTCCCATTCCTATTTTTTCCATAGCTCCTCCGATCTCTGCCCACGAAATATTTGAGTTCTCTAATCTTTTTTGCTCTCTTATGCATAATTTCATAATTTTCCCTTCTTGTTTAACCAAACACCTATACCAAAATGTTATTATTCGTTCCATTATTATTATCCTCATCCTCATCCTCATCCTCATCCTCATCCTCATCCTCATCCTCATCTTCATCCTCATCCTCATCCTCATGCTCATGCTCATGCTCATGCTCATGCTCATGCTCATGCTCATGCTCATGCTCATGCTCATGCTCATGCTCATGCTCATGCTCATGCTCATGCTCATGCTCATGCTCATGCTCATGCTCATGCTCATGCTCATGCTCATGCTCATGCTCATGCTCATGCTCATGCTCATGCTCATGCTCATGCTCATGCTCATGCTCATGCTCATGCTCATGCTCATGCTCATGCTCATGCTCATGCTCATGCTCATGCTCATGCTCATGCTCATGCTCATGCTCATGCTCATGCTCATGCTCATGCTCATGCTCATGCTCATGCTCATGCTCATGCTCATGCTCATGCTCATGCTCATGCTCATGCTCATGCTCATGCTCATGCTCATGCTCATGCTCATGCTCATGCTCATGCTCATGCTCATGCTCATGCTCATGCTCATGCTCATGCTCATGCTCATGCTCATGCTCATGCTCATGCTCATGCTCATGCTCATGCTCATGCTCATGCTCATGCTCATGCTCATGCTCATGCTCATGCTCATGCTCATGCTCATGCTCATGCTCATGCTCATGCTCATGCTCATGCTCATGCTCATGCTCATGCTCATGCTCATGCTCATGCTCATGCTCATGCTCATGCTCATGCTCATGCTCATGCTCATGCTCATGCTCATGCTCATGCTCATGCTCATCCTCATCCTCATCCTCATCCTCATCCTCATCCTCATCCTCATCCTCATCCTCATCCTCATCCTCATCCTCATCCTCATCCTCATCCTCATCCTCATCCTCATCCTCATCCTCATCCTCATCCTCATCCTCATCCTCATCCTCATCCTCATCCTCATCCTCATCATCATCATCATCATCATCATCATCATCATCATCATCATCATCATCATCATCATCATCATCATCATCATCATCATCATCATCATCATCATCATCATCATCATTATTATTATTATTATTATTATTATTATTATTATTATTATTATTATTACACTTCTTCTTGTCTTTCCTAATTCTATTAAAGCTACTTCCCTAGGTGCTTACCTTGGTAAGCCTAGTAGCTCTTTATAAAACCTTCTGTAGTTCTGGTACACTGTTTTGTTTACTTCTGTGGCCCACCCCCCTCCAGATCTCCACTGCATAGAACATTTTGGATTCGATTAGTGCTTCATACATTCTTTCTAACAATTTGTTTGAAATTTCTAGTTTATATAAACAAGGGTTGAAGTTATCTCACCTCAACAAAAACGTGCACAGTTAACCTGTCTTAGCCTACTTTAAAATCAGAAATAAGTTGTTCATACATTTACTGCGTTGTAGCGTCTTCACATGTGAGTTCTTTTAAATAATTGTTTGCACATGTAACTGATATATCATACTTAGTGTTATTGTTGCTATGCAATGCTATTGTTGACATTCCTGCACCAGTGCGGTAAGTATTTCTCCATAGAAACACATAGAGGCTATGCACGTTTGAAAGTCTAACATTTATCTTCAATTAAATTTAATAATATTTCAGCTAATATCTTAACTACTAACATTCAGATTGATATTAAATACACATAGTGTAAAAAATAATGTGCAACACACTTGTTGTAAGCATATAATGCAATCTCCAAACTGAAAATTACTTGGTGTAAGCGCCTCGTTTTTTCAAACCTTTCCTCGATACGTATTAAGTGTTTGCCACATTAGTATTGCAATATACTATTATTAACGACTTTGTTAATTTACATGTTCATATCAACTCCATGGATATGCCGGAATTTTGACCCACAGGAATTATTTTACTTGCAATCATATCTACTGACATGGGACTATCGCTTTTGGATAAAAGAAATAAGCTGTTCATTGATAAGGAGCAAGCTCTCGTCCTCCTGGTGGAACATTTCTCTGAGAGAACAGACAAATTCCCTAGCTTGGCTATGCAATTTGAGCCATGATTCCTTGGTCCACCTCTAATCCTACCGCCACTACGTCTTGCTTCCATAAAAACGTATTTTCATTGTGTTTTAACAAAGCAGGCTAACAATACACAGCGCAACTAGGAACTCTGTTTCCCGCATACAACTAGCGATAACTGACCTGAGGAGTATGAGATTCACCAGTGTAAAAATCTGGCAAACTTTGTTTACGTTAACATAGCAACCACCTTCCCGTCTTACCCTTCACGTCTCTTGCTTTGCTTGATGACCTTGACGTATCTTATTTTAAAGATCAGAATGTAGAATAGGAAAACCAATCTCATTTGAGTGGATCGTACTTCCGAATAATACGGTGCTGTAATTTAGCAGTGTATTATTAAAACTTGATATCGGAGTCTTATCCCGTTAGATGGGTCCCCGGTTATTTGTAAAGCTCCCATTTGGGAGGTTTCAGTTTGGATTCTGTCATTCTAACTTGTGATTTTTGTGTTTTTCCCCAAGTCGGGCGTCCAATACTTGAGAGAACTTTTACCAATAATTTTATGCTCATCGTTTAATATTCAAATTATTTCTTTTCGATTTTTTCTGCACTTTTGAAGGTTGCAGAACCAGGGACGGCAATTGCTCCGTGGCGGAGGGACGGTGGAATTTGAGCTCTGCTTGGACAGGCGGTTGCTGCACTTAACCAGGCTCGAAGATATAGGATTGATGCGAGTCTAGTTACGGCCTAGCTAGCGCCCACCATCGTTCCTGTTTGAAATCCCCGCATGTCTCACCCTTATCCCCTCCTTCCATGACAATGTACTTCCCGAGAAACCCAATGTGTGAGCCTGAACTTCAATGGTTGGGGGGAGCCCGTACAATATCATTGTCATCATTCACGCTCGTGGGGCTCAGATGTCGCAGTAACAAATTAGCAACTTGGAAAATAGACTAGATGATGTACATTGCAATTAGAATAAATTTTCACTTCTTTATAAAGTCCTGTCCCATATTTGAGTAACTTTATTGTTTTTTATATAAAATAAAGTCTGTGTACTCTTTAAACACATCTACTTAGTCCCGTAGATTTTAATGAATGTTCCAATATGCCAACTGCACCTCCTCATCCTCTGGTGTTCTATCCCTTCGCTCTGTCAGTTTTTCTTGTCAGTATTACTTTTAAACTTTCCTACTCATTTCTTACTTTTTTTTTAAACATTTCTGTCATTATTACGTCTCCTATCTTAGTATCTCATTTATGTTTTCAAATTTCTTTCCTCCAAAATATTTAGCTATTTTTATTCAACTAAGCAGATCATTGTATTTCGGTTTAATTCAAATGCCGATTATAAGGGGCATATTTTTTAAGTCAGTAACGTTTTGGAATTAAAAAAAAGACGTGCATACATATCGCAATAATTTTATTTTTACATGAAAGCCTGTACCTTAATCTACTTTTCTACATAATTTCCGTGAACATTGAGGCACTTGCCATAACGTGGCACCAGTTTTTGAATACCCTCCTCATAAGATTCTGCCGCCTGATGTGTTAACCACTGTATCACAACTGTTTTGACTTCGTTATCGTCTTGAAGACGCTGACCGCCCAGATGTTTCTTCTAGAGCAGGAACAAATGGTAGTCGCTGGGCGCCAGATCAGGGCTGTAAGGAGGATGATCTAAGTTTCCCATTGAAAAGATTTGATGAGATCTTTGGTCCAATTAGCCACATGTTGACGGGCACTGTCATGAAGCAAAACCCTTACTCAACTTGCCACGTCTTTTGTTCTGGATTGCACGGCACAGATTGTTCAATGTATCACAATAAGACGCTGCATTGATTGCCTCATTACAAGGCAAAAAACTGTGCACATGATTTTCCGGGCAGAAATCGTTTGCTTAAACTTCACTTTTGTGGGTGATGATGAATGTCGGAATTCCATGGATTGTTGTTTCGATTCTGGCGTGACGTAGGCCACCCATGTTTCGTCACCAGTAACAATTTGGTCTAAAAAATCTTCACCTTCATTGCGGTACCGCTCAAATTTTGCAAATCCGTCAACATTTTCGGAACCCAACGTGAACACAATTTCCGATACTTCAAGTTCTCGGTCACAGTGCGATACAAAACACTATGAGAATATTGAGGAAAATAGTTGCACAATGATGGAATTCTAAAGCGTCTGTTTTCTCTCACCTTTTCGTCCACTTTCTGCACCAAATCTTCAGTAACGACCGAAGGACGCCCACTCCGTTCATCATCATGCACATTTGTGCGGCCATCTTTAAATGCTCTCACCCATTTCCTTACCATTCCATCACTCATAACGTTTTGTCCGTTAACTTCACAGATCTCACGATGAATATCGATTGGTTTTACGCCTTTAGCACTAAGAAATCGTATAACAGTCCGTACTTCACAATCGGCGGGACTCACGATTGTCGAAGGCATCGTAAACACTCAGTAACCAACGTATACAGTGTAGAATCAGACTGTAATGGCGTCAGTGCGTAGACAAGAGACGTAGGTAACCAGCGCGCATGCGCGGAACGCCGACCGTAGCGCTGCGGCGGCGGAATCGCAAAACGGTACTGACTTAAAAAACATGCCTCGTATATTTAAGCACTGTAAAGCTCTGGAAATGCTCATAACAGTTACATTTTGTGATCTGACGCATTCTTGACCAAACACTGTATTTAATGCTATTATTGTCATTGTTCCTTTCATACCACAGCCTGTAAATGTGCTTACAAATCTTCTTCCTTTATCCTTTATGACTGATATCATATATCCTACTATTCCCTATAGCGGACGAGACCCTCCTGCCGATATTCACACAAAAGAATGCGAAACATTGTCTGACCTCTTTAACCCTCTCCACGATAGTTTTCCATGCTATGCATTGTTGTTAAGTACTTTTGCTGTGGAAGAACTTTCGATTGCAATGGCTGATTAACTTCAGAGATAGTTATAATAGGCCAAATATTAAATATTTTAAATTTAATTTGCTCCTAAAAGCTACCTAACGCGTACATAGTGTAGAAACCCTTAACAGAGGTATAAATGAAGTACAATTTCTGACTGCACTACTATAATAACCTTAGAAAAGGTACAGTTTGCGATGGTAGCGACAAATAATCGCAGTTAATGTGAAGAATCGGTTCGCTGATTGCTTATCTTGAGCGTGTTCTGTCTTCATACATTTAATTAGCAAGTCCTGTTATAATAAACTTGATTAAAACATAAATGCAAGGGAAATAAAGCAAAACATGAGGGATGTATGAAGGTTTTGGTGTCTGGAAACTTGAGTATACAATTCCAAATAGTTAGAATAAAGACTATCTAGATATTTCGACATTTTCTTTACTTTCACAATTGGAGTATTCTATAAATTACAGGGTGTTAATGAACTAACCGAAATGTTTTCAGAGCAATAGAAAATACCGAAAATAAGTAATTTGACATAGGCGACTTATGGCCTGTTGCTTCAAATGTGCAAGTTACGAACAAAGGTTTCTAAAGTGCCAGTGGGCCACTGCTAGTGATGATAACACTTGAGTACACAACACTCGGAAATGAAGAGACATGTTGGAGCACTTTCTCTGGCGCAATGGTTATTACTTATGAGTCATAACATATGACTCTAGATTTCAAGTGATTGGTAAACGAGTTCGAGGCTTCTTCACTCCCTTCTCGTATTTTCTTTACTTTGTTTTGTTCCCTTGGTTGTTTTTTAAAGTATTTTATCTAAGCATTTAATTCTTGCACAAATGTATATATTTTAATGATTAATTCCATCTTGTCGTTGCAATTAATTCTGACAAATCTTGAATCATGCTTAATACTTTCACAAGCCCTACGTCTAAGTTGGAGATAGTTTAAAGAGTGAATGCACTTACCTAGGATTAGGAACTGCTCGAAATACGGGACTGCGTTTTTACGCAAAGGTCCCGAGGCAAGGAAATCATAGTAGTGTGACTTTGTGGGTTCGTGAAATTAAAAGTCCCATTGCACAAACTCAAAATGTTCTTTATTTCCACCGAATTACAGTTGTAACACCTGCCGATTACATAGAATTACGTAGTGCACACAATTGCAATTCACCAGTTCGTACGTCACAGTTCCACTCTGCACTCGCAGTTACGTACACTCCTCCGATGCACGTACGCAGTCTCTCAGTCCGTTCCCTCACTTGGCGCTCCTCACGGCTGCTCCAAAAGAACTGAACTCTTCTCCTGCCCGGCGCGTCGCTTATATAGGACCAACTGACCTGTCTAGAAGGTTCCGGGTTAGATGAAATATCTTGGATGTTCGAAAACTCAGGGGGAGGGGAAAGAGACGGCACAGTGGCCTGCGATCCCTTCAGTTGGCGCTACAAGATAAATGGGTAGGCGTGGCCGAATGCTTCTCGGCCCTCACTCAGCCGTCAGTTGGCCGTGCCTGGGTGACAGTAGTGTTATTACACTGGCTAATCGGATTCACGTTCTTGGTTATGAATCATGCCATTTCTTCCTGAAAAGGCAAAGAAACACTCAACTTTTTGACAGGAATCGAACGAACGACCTTTAGAACAGATGTTTTCAACGCTACGCAATTGGCTAACAGAAGAGTTGGAGAAATACCACTAAAGTAGGCTACACGATCCATGAAGGTAGGTAATCCCCGTTCAGTGTCGCACTGGCAGGTGATTAGTTCGAGATTTGAGAGATATTTTGGTCATTAAATCCTGAAAACGACAGTAACGAGCTTCTAAGAATCGATATTTCTATACTCGGGAGGTAGTTTTAAAGACATTCTAATTCGATAATTTCACCATCCTTGTTCAAATACGAATTTATCAGCATCTGACGCGAATTAGGTTTAACATGATTAACTGCATTATGTTTAGCCATAGACCATGCATTGTCTATTCCAATTTGCTTATATTAGGGACGTCTATAAGCGCTGAAATTAACTTCCAAACTCTGTACAGGTAGTGAACAATTACTGAACGAATTCAGTAAGAAATACATTACCCCAAAGTTCGGGTAGGTAATTATAAAGTCAAAATATACAAAGGTATGTGTAAAACTTCCGAAAATTAGAGTGAGATTTAAATTTGTAAAATTTAGCAAGTCACCAAATGGAAAATTTATGTGTCTTAGGCGAATGAGAGCTTTAAATTTGGCAACGGTATGTTCTCGTCGAAACTTTGATACGTTATCATACAGTAGGCAGAACTTAAGTTTATAAAACAGCTTTTATTTATAAAATTGGCGTTGTTTCCTTCATGTTTTAAAGTTTTACAAAAGTGTTTATTGTGATCGGTTATCGGCAGCCCATAGCGTGTAAGTAAGGTTATATACACAAATGGAGATTCCAGCAACAGGATTATACGGTTCACGACAACTTATCCCTCTGATTGCGGTGACGAAAGCTACTTTTAAACATAAAGTTTACATCAGAATATAGTATATAGAAGGGTAATAATTTTAATTGATTATATTCAGTAGTAGTTTTAATGGATATCCTCGCAGAGTAGAAACTCAGTTCATCATTAGTTGCCATTAAATATATGAGCCAACTTAAGTTATGTTGTTTATCCTCAAATAGGCCTCTCATACATCGATAAAAAGATCTCACCATCTGAGCAGCTGGCAGCAAAAAAATTATTACGATAATGGAAGGAAATAAGTGCTGACACACAAGGATTTCATTAATAAGGGGATTCAGTACTCAGGCCACCACGCTGGGCCCATTGCTCCTATGCCCCCCAGTGGGGTACCCCCGGGAAGAAGGATGAGGTGAATGAGACCGAGGGCGGCCGGCCCAGGGAGCCATGACAGTACAGAGGGCAGGACTCTTCCTACAGTTTACTTGGATAGAGACTTTCCCCGACAGGCCAGGACAACGGACACGCTCGCTTACTGCAGGATGCAACAAATCCAGCAGCCGAGTCCCAAAGTTCCCAGGCCAGACAGCACGTTGGGTTCAGAGTATGCAGGAGTACGACTTCAACTCGGAACATCGCAGAGGGAAGAGCCACGGCAACGCAGACGCTATGTCCCAAAGACCCTGTCCAGAACAGTGCGGCCAATGCACAAGAGTGGAAGAGAAGGAGCGTGCCGCAGCAGTCAGAGTAGTCACGGTAGTGCCTGCGGACGGCTAGGATAGCGCAGGCCTGAGGAGGGAGCAGCTGGCGGACGCAGACTTTGGGCCACTCTTGAGGGAAGTGAAGGCAGGGACAAGACCAACCTGGGAGGACATCGCACCGAGGAGCGCCACCTACAAGTCTTACAGGGCTCAATGGGACTCGCTGAAGACCAGAGAGGGCGTGCTGTTCCGGGTATGGGAATCACCCGATGGGAAGACGTACAGAGAACAGTTGGTACTTCTCCGGAGTAAGGTCCTGGAAGTCTTGGAGGAAATGCACGCCGATACTTCAGGAGGACACCTGGGAGCGAAACGGACGGTTGAAAAACTACGGCAGCGCTACTACTGGCTGAGGCTCCGAGCAGGCGCTGAGAGATGGTGCCGTCAATGTCACGTGTGCGCAGCGGTCGCGGCCCCCAGACTAGTATCCGATGTCGCATGCAGCAGTATAAAGTCGGAGCACCATTCGGACGGATCGCCGTCAACATAGCTGGACCATTTCCGATGTACGACCGAGGCAACAAGTACCTGATGGGGGTCGTGGACTACTTCACCAAGTGGCCGGAGGTGTATGCCATCCCGAACCAAGAGGCAAGAACAATCACAGACTGCCTCGTGGAGCAAGTGTTCTGTCGATTTGAGGTACCGTTAGAGCTGCACAGTGACCAGGGCACCAATTTTGAGTCCAACCTGATGAAGGAGGCACTACAAAGGCTTGGGGTGAAGAAGACCCGCACGACGCCTCTACATCCCCAGTCGGAAGGCATGGTCGAAAGATACATCAAGACCTTAGAGGAACACCTGAGGAAGGTCGTGGCCAGCCATCAGCGAGACTGGGACGTCAAGGTGCCTCTGTTCTTGCTGGCCTACCGCTCGTCTACACACGACACAACCGGGATGACGTCAGCCAGCTTAATGTTCGGCCGAGAGTTACGCCTCCCTTGTGACCTGGCTTTTGGAAGCCCTCCGGAAGCGAAACAGCCAGCGACCGAGTATGTGGTGAACCTGGTGGACCATCTCCACGACATGCACGAGATGGCTCGCCAGAAGATCCAGAAGGCGAGCGACCGCATGAAGACCCGATATGACAGGCAAGCCAACAGCCAAGGTTTCCAGCAAGGTGACCTGGTCTGGTTGTACCGTCCTACCCGGACCAAGGGACGCTGCCCGAAGCTCCAGCAGTCATGGCAAGGGCCGTACCGGGTGGTGAAGAGGATTAACGACGTGGTCTACCGCATCCAGAAGGTTCCCCGAGGGAAGGTGTTTGTGGTACACCTCGATCGCCTGGCACGCTCTGATGGTGCTGTTCGTGACGACCAGCTTTGAGGAGGGAATAGTGTCACCCAAACGTCGGAACTCCCGATAGAACCGGCCAGCAGTAGGGCCAGACGGGAAGCATTCGGCAGTGCCTACCCATTTATCTTGTAGCAGTAACGAGGGGTTGCTGGAAAAACATCACTGTGCCGTCTCCTTCCCCTCCCCCTGCCGTCTAGAACCTTCAGGGCGATTCACTGAAACGCGAGACTTCGAGAAACAGCGATATTCCTATAAAAGGGGCTGCAGTTGGCGAGTAAGTTCAGTTCAATTCTTGGCGAACAGCGTGAGGAGCGCCGAGTGAGTTAACGGACCGGAAAACTGTGAACGTGCATCAGAGGAGTTATACGGAACTGTGAGCGTGCAGGGGACCTTAGACAGACGAACTGGTGAATTGCGATTGTGTGCATTACGTAATTCTGTGTAATCGGCAAGTGTTCCGACTGTAATTCGGTGGAAATAAAGAACATTTTTGAGAGGTGCAATTGAACTTTTAATTTCACGAACTCACAAAGTCACAATATTGTGAAGGAAAAAGTTGTAGACTTCATCACCAGAATTAAAACAAATAAAGCATTATTTAGCCTCAAAAGACATGAAAGTTCAGACCCTACTTGGAAAGCCACGCTTCTGAAGTAATTAATTGCACAGCACAGATTACATACGTGATAATCTCAACAAACTCTTGTACATTGTGGGCAAACTAAAACAAACGGAAGTTGTGATAAATGAAGACTTATTGTTCATAATTATGCTGTATTCTATATCATCTTCATTTGAAAATTTTCGAATTGCCATTGAATCAAGGGAGAGGGTACCCAGGGTTCCAAATCTAAAAATTAAAGTCGTGGAAGAAAATGAAGCGAGATAAAAGGACAACACCTCAAGTAAAGGAGCACTATATGCAGCTAATAACAGATATCAACAATAATCGGAAGAAACACCGTTCACAAAGCAATTTGCAAGAGGAAATCTCAAGTAGGCTTCCTGTGAAGTCTATTAGAAGACAAATGACAGTACATCTGAATGCTGGTCAAAGAAAAAGAAGGTAAGGAATCCTGAGCACACCTTGGTAGAACAATATTCAGTGGAGTACTTCAGCTTCACCCCGCGGAGTGATCATCCTCTCCTCTACATCCTGAAGCGTCTTCCCAAGGACCTCGAAGAGGACCTTATCCGCGAGGACCTAATGGCGAAGGGCTCCACCGGCGTCCTAGTTCGTCAACTGAATTCACGCCTCTGCCAAACTTCCAAGTTACCCTTGACAGGACCACTCAAAACCAGCGACTTCTGTAAGAAAGAGCGGTATGCCATATACTTGTCACTGTGGGGGACCTGAAGACAAAGCCTCCTAGGCTCCCTCAGGCGATCTGGGTGGCTTAAAAGAATCGTTAACTCTCTTTAAGGAGCTGAACCTTCAAAAAATAATACCAAAGGCGCGAGCATTCATCGGCAGGTTTAAAGGCTGCACTAACACTTGGGAGAAATTAGAAGCTGTCATATGGCTCCTCTTGGTCATCTTTGAGTAAATGTCTCAACCAAGGAGAGGCACATTTTTAACTCGCGCGCTCCTGTGGAATGCCGACGGCATCTACTGGCAGCAGCATGAGCTTGAAAGCTACCTGCGGGGTAACAAAATTGACGTCGGATTTATTTGCGAAACAAATCCGAATCCGTCTGACGAATTCGTCTGAGTCATTCCACTCGGTAGGATATGCTATAAGCATGAATTGAGCTTTTCAATTTTGTTGTTGTTGTAATTTACATCCTTCAACATTAAGTCATATCGAACGATGAATGGAATAGGTGAAATGATGCTCAAATGAGCCCAGAGTCCATAGAGCTTAGATTTAAGCGACATTCGTCTTTCTGGCTAATGGAAAACTCCGTAAAACCTTATGCAAATAACTCACCTTGACCGGGATTCGAACTCGGGAACTCTTGAACGTGAGACAGAC
The DNA here is from genome assembly GCA_030765055.1 of Mantis religiosa. Classification (NCBI taxonomy): domain Eukaryota; kingdom Metazoa; phylum Arthropoda; class Insecta; order Mantodea; family Mantidae; genus Mantis; species Mantis religiosa. The sequence continues at coordinate 43,402,641 of CM060952.1, forward strand.
ATGCTACCATCTACGCTACCGAGGCGGGCGAGCTTTTCAATGATGATATAGTTAACAAAATTGGCAGAGTAGCTATCAAGCTTATGCTAAAAGTACAAATAACTTTTCCCTCTGTGTAATACATGAGTAGAATGGGTTGTTATACTATTTCTAGAGCAACCGTGCAATAGGTTTTACATAGAAGAATAGATGTTCGTCTCAAAGTAGGAGGTGGCGTCTTAGTACAGTATTCGACTCGCATTTGGGAAGTCGTGGTTCTACCGACAAGTCTGACTTAGGTTGTTCCGTCGTTAGTAAGTGAATCTATACTGTATTCCTTAATTCGTGGTATCCTGGCCTTCCATTCGTAGTTTCATCTCCTATAGGTTTGATTGTCATGCGGTTACGGGAAGATGTTCAAATTCTTTTGGTATGTAAACCTTCTTCCTAGGCCACCTTGAAGTAGCTCCCCAGGCCAGCAGGGTAGATTCATTGCCCTCAGCCTAGGCGATAAGGAGCATGAGTGGTGCGCCGGTTAAAGTCTTTGCAGCTTTGCAGACTTTTGCACGTCTCTGCAGCTCCGCTGATTCCCTTCGCAAAATCCCTTTTTTTCTGGAGGGGAATAGTCCACGATAGATTCCTGCGGGTTCACGGTCGCTGCCTTACACATCACATTCGTAACACATTAAATGTTCGTCTCAATCTGCAGCTACCATTGTGACTGTGACAACGCCATACATAAGTATCCGTTAAAATTACCTTTTTATTAACGTGTAATTGTGGTTGATGCTTTGCTCTTGGGATATTTCGTATTCAACACTATCCAATATTATCTTTATACTTCATTGCAGCTTCATTCCTTGTGCAGGTCGTAATAGCAAAGTACAGGTTTGAGTCTCATTCCATTTGATACTCATTTTAAATCTCATGTTCCACCTTGATATCCATTTTGATATCAATATTTTACGATTGCTATTGTAACGATCTATAGAGGCAGCGTAGAGAGATTATCTCATCTCCCACACAATTGGCCCTGTAGTGTCAGCTCGAATGTGTTTAACCTCAGGCATTGAAGTCTCGACCAGTGATGTCCATTGCTATATAACACAGAAAATGTTATAGCAACAGTTTCCAAAGGGGAGATATTCACAGTACTCAACTTTTGTTTGAAAGTGTATAAGGTGCTAAAGGGTTAAATTAAGGACACTTGGTGGTGATTTTGGATGAAAATATGGATTTTTTGTTTTTTGCTTAATATGAATCTACATAGTTTGGAGAACATGCCCATTATAAGGTTTTGCGTATTTGTGGAATTTAACTGTATTTAAATGGGGTTTTTCATATGGCGTCCAGGCTATCACGCCCCTTTTTCACTCTGCATATTCTCTTCTGCTTATAACAAGCAGAATTATTTAAGGGATGGGGACTTCAGAGGTTTTCTAAGGGTGCAAGAAGCCAATGTATTGTCACATAATTATCGGAAGGTCCGACCAGCTAGCAGCCGGGTAGGCGACAGGAGGCACTCACGCCTACCCATTTATCTTGTAGCACTAAGGAGGGGATGGTTGGAAAAATATCACTAGCCATCTCTTTCCCCTCTCCCTGACGTCTGGAACAGTCGGGATGATTCACTGTACCGCGAGACTTCCAAAACAGCGATCTCCATATATAAGGCTGCAGTGGACGAGTCAGTTCAGTTCTTGGCGAGCAGCCGTGAGGAGCGCCGAGTGAGCGAACGGACTGGAAGACGGTGTACGTGTATCAGAGGAGTTGTACGAAATTGTGAGCGTGCAATGGACCTGTGACAGACGAACTGGTGGATTGTAATTGTGTGCGCTAAGTAATTCTATGTAATCGGCAAGTGTTCCAACTGTAATTTGGTGGAAATAAAGAACATTTTGAGTTTGTGCAATTGGACTTTTAATTTCTCCAACCCACAAAGTCACAGTATACAGAAAAGGGGTGCAAGACAAAATGCTACAGTGTTTTGGACACTTACAAAAAAGAAGGGGCAGAATACATGGAGAAAAGAGACATAATATGAAAGGGTACATGGTCATACGCAAATCCCAAACGAGAGTTTCAATCACCTAATCTGGAAAAGAGTTCCAAAACCTGTGCATGTTGGCAGTAAGACTATTAAATTTGGTGTGATTAATGCTGTGAACAACTTGGAAATTAAAAGGCCTGAAGCTTTCCTGGCCACGAATATATTCAAGATTTTTTCTGGAAACAAGCCCGGTGAAAAGACGATTATAAACCGATGTTTCGGGAGCGTACATCGCTCCCATCATCAGGATATTTTAAGAAATGTTATAGATCTGTGCTTCTTAAATCGACGGATTTTCATTTTTAAGGCTGGTTTCCAAGATGAGGTGAACTGAGATCCAGCATCACGGTTAAGCGTGCTCCTCTCGGAGGAAATGGCCAAAGCCTCCTTAATTCTTCGCTCCCATTAACTGTTGCATTTTGCCAAGATGGTCGTCTCCCGAAATTTGGCTCTATGGTCGTTATCAAAACAATGCTCTGCTAGTCTAGATTTCTCAGGTTGTTACTCTTGCAGCGATGGTCCGTCCGGTTTGTCCTTTTTACGGTGTCACAGGGAATGGGGTACACTCCCGGAAATTGGAAGTCCAGTTTGTCTTTCACCGGTCTCAACAGATTTTTAATCACATTTTTTTCGTCTTTTTACCTGACTTGTTTCCGGAGAACATCTTGAACTTAGAAATTGTTCTACGTTTCAAATAATATTGTTATATTGATAATCTGTACTGATGATACGTGAGGCAGATCTAAAGGAAATTATATCAGTACATCGCATACTGCCTTTTGTAGCAATTCAAGAGACACAAGTATGCACCTCTCTGGACAGAATTACCCAACATACGATGAACTGTGTCGTATTGGATACTCGCAAGTGCTTCGCTGTAGGGACAAAAGCCGACCACATGTGAAAGAGTTTCAAACTCTCTGCGGCTATTGTCCTCACTTCGACTGGTACAGCAACTTTAAGGCTTCCTTCTATTCTGCTGCCGGACAGCCCGTTGTGATGTAAAGTCTAGTTGTTAGCAGGAGTATACTTCTTACATAAAATGAAACCTTTGCCTTTGTAAGGTAGATTAACATTTTTAACTATTTTGTACCTTTACCTGCAGGTTTAGTATGAAGGTAAAGGACTTTTTAAAACGTGAACTACTTCAAATGTCTTCGGGAGATGCATCATAGTAGTGCTCCTTGTAATTATATGATACTAAAACGTGCTTTAACTTATTGAAGTGCAGAAACACTTATTCTGCTAAAGAGCTCGTTAGCTCACAAAACTTCCAAGATTAGCATGACATTGGAATGCACCATGATTTAAAGGTAGCTGTAATGGTTGAAATTGATGCAATTAATCTTTTTGTAGTTGGTTACCTGCAGAACGTAACGCTTAAGACTGGATTCGGAGGTCCCATGTTCTATTCCTTCGACCGTCAATTCTTACTCGTTTTTCTCGGTTTCCCAAGTCGATAGCCGATTTATGAGTGATTTATGTGTACCATGAATTCCTTTCATTCCATGTCCTTATCATATTTCAGGTGTGATTCTCGGTTTAGTGGTAGTTTTGTTGTTGTAATTTATGTCCTCCAACGTTAAGTCATATAGGACGATAAATGGAATGGGTAGAATGATGTTTAAATTAGCCCGGGGTCCATGGAGCTTAGAGTTACCCGACATTCGTCTGTCATGATAAGGGAAAACCGCGTAAAAATCTACCCAGGTAACTCACCCTGACAGAGATTCGAACTCGGGAAATCTTGAACGTGAGGCAGACATTCTACCATCTACTCTACTGAGGCGGGCGGTTTAGTGGTAGTTTTAGAGACGTGCTTGTTCCATGGAAAGAGTAGATTTGCTGAATTATTTGAATGGGTGATTTCTTTAAAAGAATTAAGGCCCTCCAACGAAAGACATATCGGATGATCAATGAAATGCACGAAATGATACTCAAGTTAGCCCAAGGTCCATAGACATTCTTCTTCAAGGCAAGGAAAACCACGAAAAAAAACACCCTTAAGCAGGTAACTCACCCTGATCGAGAGTCGAACTTTGAACCTCTTGAACGTAAGGCAGGCATGCTACCATCTACTCTACTGAGGCGGGCGGTTTAGTGGTAGTGTTAGAGACGTGCTTGCACCATGGAAAGAATTGATTTGTTCAATTATTTGAATGGGCCACATCTTTAAAAAAACATTATCGTCCTCCAACGAAAGTCATATCGGACGACCAATGAAATGGGCGAAATGATAATCAATTTAGCCCAAGGTCCATAGACCTTCATCTTCAAGGTAAGGAAAACCACGAAAGAAACACCCTTAAGCAGGTAACTCACCCTGATCGAGAGTCGAACTCGGGACCTCTTGAACGTAAGGCAGACACGCCGCCACCATGCTATATGTTGGAAAACGGCTCATTAATTGCCATTTCTGGAAAACTCCCGAAGTGGATCGGGTTCATATTCTTGGAAATCTCCCGTTCCTTACCTCAGTCCTTTCTCAGGACCGGCAGCTGTAATAAATCGCCCATAGGACGCAGTGCTCAAAGTGTTGTGCTTTGTTTTTTATTCTAAACCAGTGATTTCTAAACTTATGCAAAAAGGGGACGGTGGGTTTGTCTCCACCTACTGCACTACTGGCTTTGAATCCTTCATGGAACTCGTAAACAGACCTCTGTAATACTTGGTTACCTAAATGAGTGAAAGGGAAATGTTTCATGCACAAAACGAAGGAAATGGGAAAATTCGACAACATGATTTCATTAGTTCATAAAAGGAGATAATGTGCGTCACTGCTATATATTTTAAAGGGGGACCTTTGGGACTTTTTCGAAACTCTTTTACTGTTTAACCCAAGTTGAAGTAATAGTTAAATGGTACAAAGATTCAGAACTCCAGAATTAATTGTTACCAAAATTGTTGTTTCGAAATTGAACCCATATTTCCTAAAGTGCGCTTCGAATATTTGCGAATAACTGAAATAAAAATTTGTCCAACAGTCTAACCAAGTACTGCAGCATGTATATCTGTTATTTGTGTTCGACAATTCGATAAACGACTAGAAGAACGAGTGCAACTTTTGTGTCAATGCTGAGGTGAGCGACTGTAGAAGAGAGAAAAGGAGCCATTTATTCAATAGTGTGCGAAAGGAAAAGAGACGAGGTTGGTTACTTTGAGATTGATGTAATACACCACCACAGAAATAAGAAAAGCAATGATAAATTAAGCAGAATAATTCACAATTTAGCAGACAAAATATGTAATGCACAAAACAATTATCCAGATAGCTTTGTAATAGTCTCCAAAATTTACATTAACACTCTTAACCACAATACCCACATAAATCCTTGGTCCAGAGAGAAAACTCAGTAGGAATTTCCAGTAGGACATTAACTGTATTAAAATACGCCAACATAATGCAGGTTAAAAGTGGATACGCTACCTATGTCCATCAAAATTAATGGGATAACTACAGATCAACATAAGTGTTTTAGTACATCAGCTACTAGATATCCAGGCTAGTACCAGGCTAATACCGCATCTCCTACTCAGCCTGGGCGGCAGTGACAACCAAGTATCTATGGGTGTCAAGAATCACTACTCCGCCGAGACCAACCCAATCCGAGCAGCTTCCCTTCGGGTGGAGCTTGAATATTCGGCCAGACGTAATTCTGATATCATCAGTAGCACACTAGTACTCGAGGGTTCCTTTCGTACCAGCCCCATTCCTACTCATTTCATTCCTACTTTCATGTACACACCTTGTGCAGTTTGAGGATGTGCTGAGGCATTTTGTGTCAAATAAAGAGCATAGGTGTTTGCTTTTCGGCGCTACCAGAAGAAGCCATCTTTGAGCCGTCTAAGATGGGTAGAGCTCTCCACGACTCCACCAGAAAGAAGCCCTTTGTGAACACCTGAGTGAAAACAATAGTTAGGGATCGATAGAGTCAACATGAAAAATTCAATGCCATGGCTGGAATTTGAACTACGGATCTCCTGGTTTCCGTCCAGTCGCTCTTAACCTTTGAGCTACCATAGCCAACGCGTCATCCTGACATTAAATTCTCCATTTGACTCGTATATTTCTCCGGTAGACCACTAGGAGCTCTCGCATCCGAGATACACCGTTTGTGGCAACTTACTATCTTAAGTACTTAAGTCCCAGGCTTTATCATTTAACTCTTATTATTTTAGTTAATTGATGGAAATTAATCATTTCTTCCAACTAGCCGTATATACGCTAAGGTTTTTAATAGATAGAGTCTATGTGAAGAAATGATGTGAAGAAATTATGTGAAGAAATGATCATTTTCCATCAATTAACTAAAATAATTAGAGATCTCTGAGTCGCTGTGATCTGTGTCCTATAAGCTCTTGAGTTTCCTTCAATTCATGCATTGCTCCTGGAGTATGATCCTAAAGGATCCATATTGGATGGAGCTGAGCATTGTGTACATAAGCTAGGTAGGTCATCATAGGTGCACTAAACAAAACTAAATGTACCTACTTAACTACCGCTTAGGCGGTTTCGTCTGTGGTCCGCGTTCGGGAGGCCCGAATTCGATTCCCGTGGCCGACCTACCTGACCCATGAGTTCTTTTCTGGGTATTTTCCCGGTTGCCAGACGAATCCTGGTAGGATAATTACATCCTGAGAATTTCCTGTCCCTGCATTTCATCTCCATTATCATTTCACATCATTTCTCATCTGGTGGTCTCTTTCAGGGTAGAAGTATCGGCGGGAGTCTCGGCGTAGTATGGCAGGATGATATACTTTGTGTGAAATACTTCCTGCTCCGATAGGTTGGTTGCTGGCCTCCGAACCGGATGCTGGGACCGCTTTCGAACCACAATAGGGGGATTGTCCGTTGTCCTACCTTACGGGGGGAGGTTTTTAAGTAAAATATAGGGACCCTGCCCTCTGTAATATCGTGGGATGGTCACCCTTTGTCTACTCTGCTTCATCTTTCCTTCCGGGGGAGCCCCACTTGAGGCATAGGTACAATAGATTAAGACCGGTCGCAGTACCAAATCCGTAGTAATCCCAATCCTACCTACGTAACTGCAAAGACAAACACAACTTTAAGCAGAAACCACAAAAAGAACTTTTAGTTCAATCTATACATGCCAGCAAAATCTGAAATTGTTTCCCTTATCTATGCCATTTTCAATATAATTCATGTTGTGAGATTGTGAAATGCAGGTATAATTTTATGGGGAGCCTCTCGGGAACATTTCTCGCTGCGGAGTTTTTTCAATAATTGAGCTTAATGTACGGATGCCAAATGCCTTATGAAATTCGCTGTAGCCAGAGATTGTGCTAAAGGGCCGTGTAAAACTCGTTGGCGGTTAATGAAATTTCCGTGTCTTTTATATCTTATAATTGCCTTTTTTTTTACTTTTTGCTTTTGTGATGCACTTTTACGCTTAATTGTTAATTTTCTTCTCTTATTTAGAAGTTTTATCTAGTAATTGTGACCCATTTCCACAGGGGAATTATTTAACTCTTATCCTTTGTATTTTATTCTGTGATTATATTTCTGCAAATAAAGCGCAGCACAAATAAAACCTCCCTTGTATATGTTGTTGTCATGGTTAAAAGAACCATTCAAATTACAATTACAGTATGACAGAGGGTATAACAAAGAACCTGATGAGTTCCGCTAATACGGCTTTCTGTACTGGAGCTCAAAGCAATCTTCCAACATTTATTCAACAGATATTTACAGATAGTATGATTATATATTTCCTTTTAGGCATAAAGGAAATAGGGACTACAGTGGGTTCAAGCGATATTAGATTCTTTTAAGAGTGGGAAGCCGTTTAATGGCTTTGAAATTCCATTCTCTTTTTATCAGTGGGAGAAAAAATATGCATCACTGTGCAATTCAGGAAAACATAACAGTTGGAAAATTCACATAATAGTCAATGAATACCTGAGAAACTAATTGGTTAATTGAATAAAACAGAAATATACATGAAAATTCTGCGAGTTAAAGAAATCTGGAGTTTCTAATTTGACTTACCAGTTACACAAAAGTCACAGAATGAAGAGAACTTAACGGACTATTCTCAGAAAATTCAAGATTTTTTTTCATGGGAACATCATAAAGAGCGATATTTAAAAAATAATCTCTTAGAGCTATCAACATTTCCGAAAATTGTTTCCAAACATTGCTTGGATGGGGAGATTTTTTTGAGAAGCTTTATGTCTTTAGAGATTGTGAAACTTAAGCAAGATTTTTCGTGTTCACAAACTTTCTCTCTCTATCACACGCAGTGAGAGAGAGGGAGAGAGATCCTTCACTACAAATGCATTTTTCTTTAAGTTAATTGATGTAAATTAATCGTCCCTTCACACTTGCCGTATATAGCCTAAGGTTTTGGATAGATTGAAACTGAAGAATTCAATGCTATGGCTGGGATTTGAACCATGGATCTCCTGGTTTCCGTCCAGTCGCACTTACCCATTGAGCTACCACGGCCAATTTGCCGTCATGACACTAAGTTCTCCAACTGACTCATATATTTCTCCGGTAGACCACTAGGGGCTCTCGTATTCGCGATACGCCGCTTGTGGCGTACTTGAGTCTCAAGCTTCTCGTTAAACTATTATTAATTATTTTAGTTAATTGATGGAAATTAATCATTTTTCCATCAATTAACTAAAATAATAACAGTTAAATGATGAAGCTTGGGACTCAATTACTTACAATAGTAAGTCGCCACAAACGGTGTATCTCGGATGCGAGAGCGCCTAGTGGTCTACCGGAGAAATATATGAGTCAATTGGAGAACTTAATGTCAGGACGGCACGTTGGCCATGGTAGCTGAAAGTTTAAAGTGACTGGACGGAAACCAGGAGATCCGTAGTTCAAATCCCGGCCATGGCATTGTATTTTTCATGTTGACTCTATCCATCATATTACTTATATTTAATTAATGACTTGAAGCTTTCCCGGCGTTGATTATTGATGATAGTTTCTCGGGCTAACAGCCAGGTCAGATTAGGGTAACTACCCAAGCTTTCAGCGACTAACTCTGCCGCCATCATAAAACAGTATTTAGGTTCTGCTAAAGATAATTTAGGTCTTCGTGCACCAGGCATTTATGAAATCCCATGCAGTTGCGGCAAAGTTTACATAGGACAAACAGGTAGAACAGTAGAAGATCGCATCAAAGAACATCAACGTTGTATTAGACTAGGATACCCAGAAAAATCTGCAGTGGCTGAGCACAGATATAATACAAATCATAAAATCAAATTCGACTCTACAAAAATACTTGAAAAGTCGTCTAGGTACTACGATAGAGTGGTGAAAGAAGCCCTATACATTAAAGCGAATAAAAACAACTTCAACAGGGAAGAAGGCCTTCAAATCAGCAAAGCATGGACATCAGTCATTCAGCATATCTCTCCTCCACAGTACAAAGAAGCATCGGCAATCACCTGATTGGTTCCGCACGTTTCTCCATCGGCCGGAGCTCGGCCAATGGGAAAAAAGTAGGCGGTCCTTATCGGCCGCACGTCAGGTATAAATATCGCAACACCAGTAGCCCAGATTCAGTTCCCCTGAGGATGGCGGCAGAGTTAGTCGCTGAAAGCTTGGGTAGTTACCCTAATCTGACCTGGCTGTTAGCCCGAGAAACTATCATCTACTTATATTTAAGTTTACTGATTTTTTTTCTTTCTTATCTTATACAGTAGGTAGAAAATATATTACAAATATAAATGAGGTAGGGAAGGCAAGCCCTTAAGTTTGAACCTCAGTTAATAGTTAGGTACTTGCTACAGGATCACAAAAGACTGGGATAGATTTAAGCATTAAATCAGGAATTATGACTAGAACATTTAAGTGCCAAACAGTTCAAATAAAAAATGTGAGAAGAGGCTTTGCGTATTATTTTTCTGACCTACTGATATCATAGTAAGTACAATCCTGAGAGAACCCAATTCAAGGAATCCATGAGTGTGGTATCAAGGTATATTTATTAGTAATTTAAGAAACACAAAATAGGTTTTCGTAAATAAAGTTAACTGTTTATATGTAAATCCTGAAAACATATTGTTAAATATGAAATTAAGGAGTTTGAAGAATTCTTTAGAATTGGCTCTACTGTAATCTGCATGAACCCACTCGCAACAAAGGATGCATCGATGCCATAGTTCTCCATTATGACCAAATTCTTGACAGAAGAGACACACCTCACATATGCTATTTATCTGTAGCATACTGAAGATCATGCCATGTGGGTCTGCGTCACCCAATTCGTCATCAGTTTCATCTGACGAACTTTGATCTTCATGAAAGTGTCTCATTTTCTTATTCTGTTTTGCCTCCACCACTCTGTTTTCTGTTGGTGTTTTGAATAAACATTTCTTCTTATCCCTCCTCACTTCTGCTTCCTCTATATCCGCTTCCTTGCATCGGACCTCATAATTTCTGAATGTTGTTTGGGTATTGATTTGCTTAAACGTGACGTGTTTCTTGTTATTCTAGGAATTAGAAAAGTATCCCAAATATATACCACTGCTCTGATGCAACAACGTTCATAATTTTCGCTTGATTTATCTCTTCTTTGAGCCTCCACAGGTGGTTGATTCATTGGAATGAAGTTCTCCTCGAGAACATATCTGGATTGAGAGGGAACATTCCCAAATTTTCAAAGCCAGAAATAGGTGTTTCAATTCCTGAAACCTGGTGTAGGAAGCATTAAGTAAAACAGATCCATTAATGAGGTAGGCTTATCATAACGAAAAGCAACTTTAAGTGGTCTATAGAAGGACAAATTTAATGGATGGAACCAACGAAGCTGTAGACGTTTCGTAATCGTAATTCCGAATCATCTGGAAATAAAATGCTTTTCTTACTAAGAACTCTCTCAATTACAAACATCAATTTCCTTGCATACTTCCACAAACATCTGCAAATTAGGGGATGGGTAATGGTACGCAGCACGGTTCATCAGGTTGCACCATTTTGTATTCTTGTCTTCTACCCTAAAACGCAACATATAACAATGAAGCAAAGCAAGTATATTGTAGGCTGCAGATGATAGAACACCATTTGGCATTTAGGTTGTAGAATAAAAAACAATTTTCTACTTCCCTTGCTCACAACCTAGAAATCTGCTTAGAAGACTCTGTAGCAAAACAATAATTCAACCATAACTCAATCGTCCTCATGAGGCAAATTTCAACTATACATGAGTCGTCCTTAGTTTATATGATGATGTAAACAAAGTGTGAAAATATATTGCTCCGCAGGCGACTGTGATTGGAGGAAATAGTCGCACTATTTTATCAACCATATGTCGAACATATGTTCTGTCAAGGTCTTAAAAACACTTAAAAGTTTTAACTTTGCCGTTTTTGATGTTTAAGTAGCTTATGTGGTAGCACTTTTACGTTAAGATCAAATTAAAAATTAAGGCACGGAACTTTCTGCGGAATAAAGTGCTAAATAACTGCGTGTAGCTGCTTTGGCAATGACTTGAAAGTTTTACTGACATGTAACTGAATAAAATACTTATCAAAATACCCAGCAGGAAAGGATAAAGTGAGGGAACTCCAGGAGCCTAAAGATCGTAGCAGACAGGCCCCAGAGACGTACGGAAGTGCTAATAAGAGCGCCTGGATCTGCTGCATAGCCACCATCACTCCCACTCCGGCGTGGACAAAACCTCATTCTCCCTACCTGAGCATAGCAACCACACTACTCCGCCGATACAGCTAGCATCCTCCCCATCTATCCAGCACCGTCATACATTAGGTTACCTTGTCAACTGGGACCGGGGCAATTCCGAGTTAGCGACAATCCGCGTTATCCAGAAAATGGCGAAAAAATGATGAAGGAATAATTTCCGCTTATCATACCTGCACCCAAAAACACATACACTGTATGCACTGTAATAGTCAAGTATTTGCACTGTACACAATACAGCTACAAACTAGTTTAGTGTTAGTCTAACTAGTGTTAGTAAAAAAAGCTAGTGAACTTCTGTTGTCTCAATTTAGTGTATTGCTTATGAACAACGTATTCTCGCATCTACTTTAACATTGGAGGTTCACTTGGCAATGTTTCGGCTTGACTCTAAATATAAATCATCAGTTTCTCTGTTTGTTACTGCTTGTGCGTGGGTTATAATCACAGCTGGTTCATCAGCACTGTGTGGATCTGAATATTCTTCAGTTTCATTTTGAGTAACGCTGCAATAATGCCTTCCTCTGTAATCGGTTTATAACATCCGCCATTGTCGATGGTTTCTTCGTCAACGTCGGAACAGACATTGATATTTTTAAAAATGTATGTAAATTATTAAACATTTTTTTCTACTTCTTCATTCTTGTTTACTGTCAAGTCACACACACCAGGCCACAAATTTATCAAACATTCTTTTCCAACCTGAACCCACGCAGGTGAGATGAGTGCAATAAGTTCGCTTACTAGCAAGAGAATTCAGGAGTAGTAATTTACCGGGTTAAGGAGGTTTCACTGTATGGCATCGTCCGCCTCAGTAGCATGTCTGCCTCACGTTCAAGAGGTCCCGTGTTCGAATCTCGGTCAGGGTGAGTTACCTGGATAAGGTATTTTCCGGGGTTTTCCCTTATCCTCAAAGACGAATGTCGGGTATCTCTAAGCTCCATGGACCCCGGACTCGTTTGAGCATCACTTCACCCATTCCATTCATCGTCCGATATGACTTGGAGGACGAAAATTACAAACACACACACACGCACACACACATACACACACCACACACACACACACACACACACACACACACACACACACACACACACACACACACACACAAAACTGTATGGTATCACAGTTAGCAATCTGACATTTGACTAAGTTGCAAGGGTAACCCAGAAAAGACTCAATATGGGGTGTGCAGTTAACTGTATTCGAAACCACAACTTTCCTAATACGAGTGGCACATTATTGTGAAGTTGCTCGTATATGTAGATTACTGCAATAGGCAAGAGAGAGAAGGGTTAGCTTGGATGAGAACAGGAACAATATTTCTAAGAGGGGTAAGAGTTAGGGAAAATGGAATCTGTGAATTGTGTGGTGGAAAAGAAAGCATAAAACACAATGTAACAGAATGCGAGGACGTTGCAATGTGGAGAAAAAAGGTTTGGGAAGAAAAATAGGAGAAATTAGAGAAGGGCATAGTAGCAATGAAAATGTTAACGGGCAGGGAGGAAAAGAAGATAAGAATTATTGGTGAGTTCTTGCAGAAAGTGAAAGAAAAATGAGCAAGAAATGTAAAAAGTATAACAAAGCAAGATGAGGGGGAAGAAAGGGACTAATTAAGCAACAAGGAGGTATGGAGGTTAAGAGCAGAATACCAGGGTGTCATGCCAACCAAGGTAGAAACAAGATAAAGACAAATGTAGCCAAAAGTTGTAAATTGTAAAATTTTGGAATGTGCGCAATAAATATATCAAATATAAAAAAAATATTCTGGGTAACAAAAATTTGAGGAGTTATATTTCAGGACTACACAAATGTTCATATGTTCACCTTTGCTTGCCTTATGTAACGTTATTTCCACCTATTTTACCAGAAAATTAGAGCAGCATTTTTATTAAACTTCGTTCGTTCCACGATGGCACAAAATGCAATGTTCTGGGCATTCGCAGATTTTGTACCCAGAAGGGAGAACGTTAATGACGTTTGGACTACATCATGAGGTGCAAACCTGGCCACCTTATCACGTTTCCGCCATTCTAAAGCAGTGGCGCTCCTATAAACCTGCAAGACAAACTACCGTGATTCACTGTAATCTCTCTCTCTCTCTCTCTCTCTCTCTCTCTCTCTCTCTCTCTCTCTCTCTCTCTCTCTCTCTCTCTCTCTCTCTCTCTCTCTCTCTGTAAATCAATATGGCGGGAAGGATTTGCAAACGCTTCACACCTGCTCTTGTTTGATAACTGCTTTGTACGCTTGAGCTGTTACAAAAACAATCAATTAACAACAAATGAACCTTGGTATAAATGGAACTGAAAGAGCAGTTTGAATAATTAGTATTCACCAAGCAAACTGATACAGGGATCAGCAAATGTAAAGCATTCCTTTGTTATACAGCCGGCACTAAAATAGAACTTTTTACACTAACAAATTGAAGTTTAAAACAACTGGTGGAATACAGTTTAAATAACACTGTAATATTAACATACTTAAATTTTGTATTGGTACTGCAAAGGTATGTTTTACACGTCCCTCATTATTTTTGCTGCAGCTAAATAAAATTCTTTCAGAAAAACGATAGAACAAAGGAAGCTGTGTATGTCAAAAGACATTACTTCAAAGAAAGAGACCATTCTTCACACCACTGTTATGCGATTTGTGACGCAGTGGCATGACGTCATCGCAGTTTCTACGGCTACGGATTTAGTGGAAATTAACGCGCGTCCTCATATGTAGGAACTGATCTCATATTTTATTTGCAACCATTTCTATTAACAAAACATAGTGCGATTCATATAAACCTGAACTACTTCAAACGGCACACGTGCATCTTTGGGAGAGTATACTACACAGTTGGGAGATTATATTACACTATTTAAATCTCAGAGAAAATGTTGGAAGTTTCCTCCACAAGCCTCTTATTCCACATCCATACATTCTCTTCATAACGTGTTTTACAGATGAGACATCTGTCAGGCTACATAAATACACAAAACACCAGATTTTGGGCTGCTCTAAACCCCCAAGTGATCCACGAAACCCCACTGCATGATGAAAAGGTTGGAGTATAGTGCTCGGTATCAGCTTCCAGAATCGTTGGTCCTATTTTCTTTGATACGACTGTAGACACTGAAGTTGATGGAGCAACGTGCCAAACATCTAATGAGAGCATGGAACTTGTAAGCAGTTTCTTTGATAACCAAATAATCTCAAATGGTCTGTAGCCCCCCAGATTCCCTGACCTAACCTCAGCGGATTTTTTCTTGCATGAGTGTCTAAAACTAGAGTGTAAAAGAATAGGCCATGGACAATTGATGTTCTCAAGGAATCCATTCAAACAGAAATAAGTAACATTGGCGAGGATACTCTCCGTAAAACTTCAGAGAACATGGTTAGACGAGTGCAAACATGTACAGATGCTGGTGGAGGACAGGACATTTTAAGAGCTACACCACATTTAAAATTTTATCTCATTCTATATATTTCACTATAAAAAAAATAAAAAAAATAAAATCTGCATGAACTATACCCTGGTGCCTTGGGTCTATACCAGGACATGAGTTCCACAGTTACATCTCTTTATTGTTATTACATTTCTTTAGATTGGAACATTATTACATTTCGCAGATTACCTATATCTAAACTAACTACTCCTAACCTACTAAGCTATCTAACCTATAACAGCCGGTTTCCCAGCTGCTTTACATATATCTTTAATCTATATCCTAAGCTGGCAGTTCTACTCTATTATAAAACATTCTGACTAGTTAACTTAAAAATACATGTGGATGTAAAACTGTTTACTGCCAGCACTTTCTACCAATCTGCTATCTATCAATTTAATTTCAACAATTGTTGTCTCTATCTTCGCTATCAGATGTGCTCCGTGTGATAATCTGTTGTGGCTGTCCCCTTCTCCTCTCAGCCCATTCTTGCCGTCCTGTTGTGGTCCAAAATTGCCTACGTCTATTCATGGTTTGGTTGCCCTGTTCATGCCTGAGATCCGCGCCATTGCTATCCTCTTCTTCGACGTGGGTACTTATTTCTTGTTGCCTTATTCTTTGTGACCTTCTTGGTGATTCGTCCTGGTTTTGGTGTTATTTGCATTTCCGCTGGTCTTCTGTACTCCTCCATGACTATTTTCGATATCTTTGCCACCATTCTGTCCACTATACACAAATCCTCGTGACTTCTTACGATGTGCCAAACTGCTTTCCCTGCTAGCATTGCGCGTTCCTCTTGTAACTCATCGTTGTATTTCGTACATTCAAAGATCACATGTTCGGGGTTGCCTACTATATCGCATGTATTACATTTATCACTTTCCTTGCTTCGAATCTTCGCAAAATATGTATCAAATGGGCCGTGTCCTGTAATATATTGAATGCTCTCCTTAGTTGGGGATACGGTTAATCTTAATCTCTCTCTTATGCTGGGGAATAAATCATATACTCTTCTACCTTCCTCCGCTTGATTCTATTCTTTTTGCCATTTGTCTATTAAAATTTTTCTTGCCTCTCTCCTTGTATTGCACGGTCTTCCTAAAATTTTGATGACCTGTTCTTGGTCTTGTTTTTTCATCCAATACATTGTTGCCCGCAATTTTACCGTTAAGTCAATCGGCCTTATGGCTAATATCACTAGTAAGGCCATTGTTGGAACTGCTTTAATTAATCCCATACACCTTATTAAAGTTTGTCGTTGAGTACTCCTCAGTCGTTGTACATTTTTCACTAGGCTAGCTCTATGCGCCCAAACACTAGATCCATATCCTATTATTCCTGTTAGTATAGCTGTGTGATATGTCCTTGTTGCTGCTAGTGGGATTTTATATTTATATTGAGCCATCGTTGCTAACTTCATCATCGTTTTTCCGGCCTTGTCTCTGGCTTTCTCTATATGCTTATCAAAGTGTAATTTCTCATCCACATTTATTCCCAAATACTTAAGAACACTTTCTCGTCGTATATTGGTACCATTTACTTTAATGAGGGGATTTCTATCTAATTTTCCTTTTAATAGCATATAGGCAGATTTATGAGGTGCTATTTGTAATTTTACTTCATTACACCATTCTTCTAACAAAGTCACCACACTTCGAGCTTTTCTTTCAATTTCCCTTCTATTATCTGCCTCGATCATAATCATAAGGTCGTCGGCGTAGGCTATAACATCGAAGATATCCTCATGTTGTGCAATCCTTTCCAGTATTGGTTCCGTCATAATGTCCCAAAACAAAGGGCCGAATATTGATTCTTGTGGACAACGTTTGCTTATTTCTTTTGTTACCATATCATTCTCTCCTTTTAAATATACTCTCCGATCTCTACAATAATCTAATAAACTATTATATATGCACCTTGGATAATTATTTTCTCTCATGATTTTAAAAAGTTCTGGCCACCATAAGTTGTCAAAAGCACCAGATATGTCAAAAAATATGGACACCACATATTTACTGGAACTTATAGAAACATTTTTAATTGCACAGTTTATTGCATCCTCTGTAGATTTACCCTTTCTAAATCCGAATTGTTTTTCTGTTTCTCCAATCATTAGTCTATATTCAGTTATTCTCTTCAACAACAACTTTTCTTGTAGTTTGCCTCAAGTATTTAACAAACAAATCGGTCGATAGGATTTTGCATCTGTAGCTTCCTTATCTTTGGATTTTCTCAGGATTACAACATTGGCCTCCTTCCAGATATATGGAATTCTTCCTTCCACTAGACATTGATTTATGAGCCTACACATATGCATCGATATAAGAGGTTCTAACTACTGCAACACTTCAGATTGAATACCATCTGGTCCCGGGGCTTTGCCTATCCTTAGCTCCTTAATTGCTATTTTTACCTCTTGTATATCGAAAGGATATACTACCCTGTCGTTTAAGTAACATTGATTCATCTGTTGTCTTTTAATTCGATGTATAACTTCATCATTCTCGACCCTTTCATCTGGTAGTAATCTTTCTTGTAAGAGGTGTGCAGATTCTTTCCAATTTTTAGTAAAGTGTCCATTTCCTTTACTTATAGTTGACAGAACTTCGGGAGCCGCAATCTTTTCCATAACTAATTTATACGGAACACCCTATACATTTTCATTTAGAGTTTCTTCTACCATCGTATCCAATGATTTCATCCTAGTATCTTGTAGTTTCTGTTTGTATCTATCTTTTAGATGTTGATATCTTAAAAGGTTAAAATTCCTTTCATTTACTGTTTTACTTTTTTGGTTAACCTTCCGTTCCTTTCTCGCCTTCCTTCTAAGGTCTTGTAGTTGATCGGTCCAAATTACTGCTTCTTGCATCCTACACTTGTTTTTGGTTAGACCTTCGTACGTGGCATACTGTATCCTTTCTGTTAACATTTTGGCCTGGGCATCAATGTTCAGTTGCTGTATTTCCTCTGGTATAATAAAATTTTCTCTAACTTTGCACCAGTTTGCATTTTTAATCTTGTATAATTCTCTGCCTCTCCTAATTTGTGTATCATATCGCCCTTCATAATCTGTATCAAAGTATATCAGATTATGATCACCAGAGGATATTTGCTGTGTTACAATCCATTTCCGTATTTTATTATAAATATATCCTTTGGCTAATGTAAGATCAATATTTTCGTAAGCATCCGCACGATTCATAAATGTGTAAGGATTATTCGGTTGATTTACAATCTGCATGTTATACGTTGTAATCATTTCTTCCATTTTTAATCCTTTTAAATCTGGATTTTTGCTGAACCACAATTTTGACTTCGCATTAGCATCCATTGTATATATTATAGCTGCATCAAAATATGCACTATAGACGGGCATAGAGTAAATATAACAAAAGTACTCTGGGACGGCGCGGAGCCTCATGAACGTCAATGACAACGCCAGAAGTACACTCAATAACACATTTACATGGTGTAACATCTCGTACAAGAGAGGAAATGATAGGTGGTGGCACTAGAAATACTATCACAATTTGAAGCCAGCCATAACATACAGCCCATTAGGATCATTTGATATGTCCGGTAAATCTCCATGAACGGATGGATCATTTTTGTTTCAACTTTGATTATTCAAAAGATTGTACAGAAAACTTCGTGTGCTGTATTATATAGTTCATTTTTGACATCCATATGAAGTGGTCAGTGTGATAGCTGCAATCGAAAATGGAAAAAACAGAGTTTTGTGCTGTCATTAAACATTTTTATTTGAAGAGCTGGATTGCCCCAGAAGTCAAAACTGTATTGGATGAAGTTCATGCGGATAATGCACCAACATTGAAGACCATTTACTTCTGGATCAATGAATTTAAACGTGGTCGTAGAAGCGTCGTAGATGAATCGCGCTTTGGTCACCCAATTGAGGCCACCACACAGGACACCATTGAAGAAATCCACGATCTGGTTATGCAAGACTACCAATACTAGTGAAAGTGCTGAGGCTGTAACCATCTTAACTGAGTAAAATATCCTGAATGAAAAATTGGCCATGAAAAATATGTGCAAGATGGGTGCCGCGATTGCTCACAGTCGATCAAAAGTGCATCCGGAAGAACACTTCTACCGAGTGTCTGGCGATGTTTAATCGCATTCCGCAAGATTTATTGCGCCGATTTGTGACCGTGGATGAAACTTGAATCCATGATTACACACCAGAGTCAAAATAGCAGTCAAAACAATGGACAAAGGCTGGTGAAAGTGCACCCCAAAGAAGGCAAGTACCATTTTATCAGCTTGTTTATCAGCTTGTAAGGTGATGACCAGACTTCACCCAGACTTAGCTCTAAGTGACTTCTTCCCGTTCCCCAGCTTCAAAATTTGGTAAGAAATTTGGTGTCAAGAAATTTTCATCAAATGAAGAAGTGACGGTAACCGTCAACGAGTTAACTTGACTTATCCTATTTTTCCGACGATATGAAAAACTGGAACATCGCTGTACCAAGTGTATAGCGATTAATGGAGACTACGTCGAGGAATAAGGTGAAATGTTCACGAAAGAATGATTGTTTTCTTTTCACAATACTTATCAAACGACCAATATACTTTCTACTTCTTGAATGTTCTGATTCGTGAAAGTTTACAACCGCAGTATGAAAAATGCGGTCACTTACTGGTATAGTTTAACTTTCAGTCTGATTTCGCTTAGGTCACACTATAAACTTCATTGGAAAAGTATTGTCCATCTTCACAGACGCTTCAATTTCCTTGCATGTAATGAAATACACAGAACAAATTAGCTTCTTCAATCTTGGAGAATGAAGGCAGTTCACTCTCGGAGAGCCACCGAACAATAGTAGTTTCTAATTTTAAGTAATAAGAGTAACAGAGTAACACTCGCTGCATATTACCATAGACTTCACAAACTCTCACGAAGAACACACTCTCCATCACCACATAAATCCACTCATTAACTCACTGCCTGAAGTTCACTCACTGACTTGGTGAAATAATTGACTCACTCACTAACTCACTGTCCTGCGCCGTGGCGTTGAGAGCTAAGGCAGCATGCCTTGGTCCCTGGCCGCGGAAAGTGTGTGCGGATTTTAAGTCTCGGGTATAGGACAGGTGCTCAATCAGCATCTTGAGGAAAGTGAGAAGCTTACACTAGGTAAGCGGCCCAGGTCATGAAAACCAACGTTCCGTCTGGGGGATGGTGAGATGCTGACCACATCTCCTCCCCGTATCGGTTGGATACTCGCCCACCTCTGCCGTGCGTAAGTGGGTGTGAGGCCGGCAGTCCGGTTGGTAGGCCTTGGCCCTCTTAGAGCTGTCGCGCAAGGGTTCACTAACTCACTGGCTTACTTTCTGAGAGGTCCTACTCACTGCGAGAGCAATCGCTTATACACCCAAAAAAATAAGCATTTTACAAAAACTTCCAGATCGTTTGAGATGAAGAAACTTCCGGAACATTTTGGTTATCTAGCAATAGCAGTTCCAAAATTTACGCTATTCTGGAATTTCTTCCGCAGCTTTCCCTTATTGTGAAAGATGAATGTCTGGAAACATTAGTTCTATTGACCATGGGTTCGTTTCAGCTTCATTTTATCTATATTGTTCACGTTGGAGGACGTTAATTAAAAAACTACATCGATGCCTGCCTGCATTTTCAGCTTCCTAATCGTAAACTTTGGACTCTTCCTCTATTTTAGGTGTATGCACTCTAAAACAAGGGCTTCCAGAAACCACTTGAAGTAAGTTTTCAGGAGAGAAATATCACAATTTTCAAACTGCAAGTAAAGAATCAGCTTCACCCAATTACAACAGTAAGCTTTTCTCTTCAATATTCGAATATCAGAATAAATTACTCCTCAAGAATATCCCAGTATAATGCTTTTAACAATCGTTTATAAGGTTAAAGCTAAGCGCAATTTGAATCATGACGAATTCCTTACTCAAACAAGAAACAAATGGTGGAGGCATCTGCTCTCCCAGAGAAGGATGTAATTGCCCTGCCAAACGTTTCCCTAGGAAAATGAATTGCTGAAAGATAACTTCTCGATTGGTCAACATTTCTCCCATATTCGTACACCACTAACAACTTTTGGCAGATTTAATCACCACGAAACAACGTGGGAATGCTTTCAGTATTAGGACTAATATAATACCGATTACTGATAATACTTTTGGAAAAGCGAAATGAACCATTACACACTTCAGAAAGATTCCATCATAAGAAGCTTAAAAGAAATTTTACCTACAGTCGCCTTTTCCTTTTAACAGATGACTAAAATAGCAAGGGTCACCATCATACAGCGCCGAAGCGTAGAATGGGGCGATGTAAACGCCGCTTTCCTAAGAATTTCAAGAGGAGAAGAAGAAGAATCACTCAAAGTTCATTCCACAACTATTTTATTTGCTTTGGATACATTTTCAAAATATATTCGCAAACATCCGCGGTGCTGTGTTCAATTGGACAGCTGTTGCTTAATGCTCGCGTGACCAGTTCTGCAAGCTCATTTTATACTAAATATGCATTCGTATCCTTGAATACCATGCTTCGTAGATTTCCGGAAACAAACTCTGCGATGGTTAAAAAACACTGACAGGTTTATCACGTGAGGTCTCTATAGCGAGTGAAGAAAAGTTTATTTGTTTGCCTTATGTGGCAGTTTTAAATACAACTGTAATCATATTTCAATAGTATTATCAATAGTATGTTATATATATTGTCACCCTAACATCGGAATTCCCGATAAATCCAGCTGGCAGGTAGGGGCTAGACGGGAAGCATTCAGGCCACGCCTACCCATTTATCTGTGTAGCGCTCAAGGAGGGGATGGTTAGAATGGCATCATGAGCCACTGCACCGTCTCTTTCCCCTCCCTCTCATGTCTGGAACAATCGGGAGGATTGTTTCGAGCCGTGAAGCTTCGAGATGCAGCGATCTGCCTATATAAGCGACGCATTGGACGGCTGAGAAGTTCTTGGCAAGCAGCCGTGAAGAGCGCAGTGGTAACGAACGGACTGGAAGACTGCGTACGTGAATCAGAGGAGTTGTACGTAATTGCGAGGGTGGAGTGGACCTGTGAGAGACGATCTGGTGGACTGTAATTGTGTGCACTACACAATTCTATGTAATCGGCAAGTGTTCCGACTGTATTTTGGTGGAAATAAAGAACATTTGAGATTGTGAAATTAGAATTTTAATTCCACGAACCCACAAAGTGGCGACAAAAGGAAATTCATGTGAAGTTTTAAATAATCAGCAAAATTGTGTAAACTGCATACGCGCTCCATGTTAGATTAACAATTTAAGCAGTGTCGGCCAACTCTAGGAAAAATTGGAACATCTGAGTGGAGAGGGAAAACAGGAATACGTCTGTTTGTAGTATGAGCAGTCTTGCAATGCAAGAAAGACCTACGTATGATTGTAAAGTAGAAGAAGTACTGAAGCGTAGCTTCAGTTATTTTATTTATCAGGAAGAACTATATTATAATTAAAAATACAAGACAAATATTTTCTTAATAATGGTATGGGAATACAAAGTAAAGACAATGAAACATTTATTCGTCACTTTAATGAACATATTGTCACTTTGTGGGTTCGTGAAATGAAATGTCCAATTGCACCACTCAAAAACGTTCTTTATTTCCACCGACTTACAGTTGAACACTTGCCAATTACACAGAATTACGTAATGCACACAATTACGATTCACCAGTTCGTCCGTTACAGTTCCACTTGCACTCGCAATTACGTAAACTCCTCCGACGCACGTGCACAGTCCTTCCCCTCACTGGGCGCTCCTCATAGTTCGCCAAGAACTGACTGAAGTCACTCATTGCAGCCCTTTTTATAGGAATGTCACTGTTTTCTAGAAGTCCCTCGTTTCAGTGAATCACCGCGAAGGTTCCAGACGGCAGGGGAAGGGGGAAGTGGCGGCCAGCGACAAGTGACACTTCCCTAATCATCCCCTCAGTTAGTGACTGAGATTAATGGGTGGGTGTGGTCCGGATGCCTCTGGTCTCTTCTCAGCTGTCGTTGGTCGGGCTTTCCGATAATTGGGTGACAATATGTATCATACAGCTCCATGGTTATGTCGGTGTCTTAGATTGCGAAAATTGTTTTGTTGATATAAAATTCACTATTCTTTTTATTTGAATTGAAATTATTACTTGGAGTTTCACCTGGCCACTACCATTATATGAGTTTCCAGTCACAGAAGAAAAAAGTAGCAGTTAAGCAGCTTATTACACTATGTGCAATTGAATACGATGATACAAGTATATTACACGTATATATGAAATGAAACAATTGCATCATGATATAAGCTTTGGCGAACAGTGACACAAATTCTCGTCACTTCCTCAATGTACCAACTGCCAACGCTATGAACATAAAAAAAGTATTTCTATTATCTTGCTCCTGGCTGTGATAAATGCCCAGGCAATCATCATTTTTCCTTCTGGAGATAAACAACGCAAACACGCATGAACTGTGGAGAAACGCCCTCTGCAAATTATTACGGCTGTTCCTACTATATCACTCTCTAACAAAGACAATGCCACCCAGGACACATCCACAGCTCCCACAAGTAGGAAACAATTATCACTGCAACCAAACCGCCACTTTTAAAGGAGACTAATTTTCCGTCTCTTCCACGTCAAGATTATTTCCCTGACATCACACCAATCCAATCACCTACGCCTGAACGGAACGGCACATCATCTCCCTTACTTTTTTGTCTATTCTATTCGAAACTCAATTCCCTCTGTGTTTAAATCTTATCATCTAAAAATTCGATCGATATTTACAAAATTGATTGCCAAAATATAGCTAAATGTTTCTTAATTTGACTTCTTATTCTAGGTTCTCACGTTTGCAAACTAAATCTAATGAAATAAAACAAAGACATTACTATAGGGGATAAATTACTTTGTGACTGGCAAATCTCCCTTCCGGAGGGTCATCATCTACGTAACTAATCATGTCTGACTTGGAACGTTGCTTTATAAGTTATTGCTTATTATGTTCATAAGTTATTGGTCCGAGAGATACGGCCGCGCCATGGCTCAGTGGTTAGACCGCTTGGCTCTCACCAAGGCGGCCCGGGTTCTATCCCAGGCGACCGCAAAGTGAGATTTGTGGTGGACAACACGGCGCTGGGGTGGGTTTTCTCCGGGATCTCCGGTTTCCCCCACCATCTCATTCCACCGGTGCTCCATCTTCATCTCATATATCATCAGTTTCACCGCCTGCGGTGCCGTATGTAGTTAAAGCGGGCGTTAAACACTACACATTTCACATTTTTCCGAGAGATACCACACAGTCCACCGGCTGATTTATAGGACGGTGTGTCATTCACAAAGTAATTTCTTCTTT